>JAMPIV010007758.1:0-221873 GCA_024509875.1 Oreohelix idahoensis
AGATATATGTGCGTAATAAAAGAAAGTCGTTTGAACCAATATTGTTGAAGAATCTATACAAGAGTTTAGATTCATCATTTGAATTAATCACATCAAACTGAAAGTTATACACAGTAACGGATACGAATACATATTCAAATGCAAACGATTATACAGTGGACATTCAAAAATCCGGCCATCGATAATCCGGTTCCTTCAGATTTCCGGCATGGATTTCGGAGCGCATTTTTTTAATTTACCGCGTTGGCGCGCCACTGTTTTCTGGAGCCGTTTATGTTTTGATGCAGAACTATTTTATTCAGTTGAACTAAAATTCTGTAGAACTGTTATATTTAGTTGATGAACATTAAAATTTCATTTGCTTTTCATTTAGTTTTTAATTTTCTTTCTTTAAAGGACTGTACGGGTAGTCATTTTCTGTTAAATATATACAGCATATATAATCATAAAAAATCCAGCATTTTCAACAATCCGGCACTTCTCAGGTCCGGAGGTTGCCGGATTTTTGAATGTCAACTGTATTGGAATGGCTAGGCCAGATTTAAACAAGAAAGTTGGAAATAAACACTCAAACACAAATAGTAATTCACAAGTAATATTTATTTATTGAGAAAACATTTGACCATAAAGAAAAAGTGAAATAACCCTAGACATTAATAGAGAAGGATAAATCTGGTTCTTAACAGTAATTATTCATTTAATAACGGTTTTCTTTTCTTTTCTTTTTTTTTTAAATTGTATCTCCTATTTGTAATATATTTTACAACACATTTAAAGAAAAGTTTATTTATTTCCCTCTACTATAGAGTTTTAATATCCTGTTCAACGTGACCCGAAGTGGGCCCTTTCGGTTATAATTGGGGTATATTGTGTGATATATTTAATTTCGACGCTAGACCTATGTTAGCCCTGGAAAGGGCTGATCGTGAGAAGGATCCCAAGCTGGCTCTCTGGGTTAGTTGTTAGCTTGTTCCTAACATGTGGGTCCCATGTTGTTTATGGTTTGTTCAAATTTGTTTTTGTATATGGGTGTCATATGGAGTGTTGATCTCCTTAGACTCGTTAGTCAGTGATCTTCCTTGATGTGTCTCATTTCGCTAAAATTTCAGTTGGTTATTTTTCTTTTGATTGTTCCTTATTTCTTTGTGTTGTTGAGTTTTTTGTTTCAGTGATTATCTGTCTCTCTACTTCTGTGGGTTTGATGATTTCATATTTACGGCTTTCATTTCCTGCAACTTCGCGATGTATTCTTGAATTTGATATTGTATTTTTTTCATATCGTGTAACATTTCGTTCGCACTCTCACGGGATTTCCCCGCATCTAAATTGTTGGGCTTCGTTGTAGGTGGACTTACTTCTTCCTTTTTCCACCTGTAGTTTTTGTTTGATAATTCTTTTCTCTGCAGGAAGTTGTTTGATTTGGGTCGTTATGCAGTGTTCTTGATCTGTTGCGATAGTACACTTGCTGTCACTCTGCTTTTGGCCTCCATATATTGTTTACCCGTCCTGGCGGATACTTTTAGAATATTTATGGTTTCCTAGAACACAGGGCATCCTCGGGTATCTGGTTCCGTGGTCCCCAAGACATTTCGCACATGTTCTATTATTGTTCGGTGTCGTAGATTTGCGATAGGTGAATTAAGACTAAGATTGGTCCCTTCTGAATAGCAATAGGAACATGTGATAGCTGAGGGAGAGATAATAGTAGAAATAGATTTCACGAGTGAGATGATGGAAAAGTAATAGATTCTGTCCCTGACACTCGAGAAAGTTCTCTCGGTCAGCCTATCTCTACAACAGATTTAGATTAGTCAGACAGTCTATTAGAATACTGTATATATTAATATATATATACCACTCACATACACACACACATAAGTGACGACATTTAGACGCACTGACATGAAACTATAACAATGGAATATATATTTTTGGAACGAGCTGACAGCCACACTTTTGATAAGTTTCTGTAAATTTTTTTTATCATAAGAAAATTTACCACAACACCTAAATTTTAAATATCAAGCATATAAAATACATATAAGGTAATGAATTACTACAAGAATAATAGACCCATAGGTGTAATCTTTTCCCTCGATGTTTAGCCCACGATCCTGTTAGAAGAAAAGTGATAGCCCCAAAGAGTCACGGATTTATACGCTATGGTCAATGATTTTCCTCTAAAGTTAAGAACAGAATTGATACACTAATCGATCCTAAAAGGAAAATGTCATTTGCAACAACTTTGCATAAATGAAATTTTCAAAGTGGGTGCAAGAATATAAAAATGAAAGAATCACTCGTTCTGATTTCACTCTGTTCTTTCAGCAGGGGCCCCTGTCGTACTTTCTTACCTACAATCTTGCTGTTGTTCGCCGTCTGGCGCAAACTTTAGGACACACACACCGTAAATATGTATTCTCTTTTGATAAAGTGAAACCCAGCTCTGCAGATACAGGTTTTCATCCGATGATCCGGGGAGCGTTCCCTTTATAACTATATTTTTCAGATTACTGTTAAGATCACTTGAATCAGTTCAGGTAAGAATTAGTTTTAAGCGGGCTCACAGTGTCAGAATCACGAGGTTTTCCTCACTTAGGAAAATGACAGGTTGATAACTTCTCTCAACATAAAATTCTTGGTCACATCACAATTAATCAAAAATCGTCGGAATGTTACTGGTTTGTAATTTTTCTCGCCACAGGGCTGAATGTACATGAGATTTAGGGAAGAAATATAATCTGGCTCGATAGGCCAAAATATGCATTTAGTCTTAAAGTTCGTGAGATGGGTACTCTGTCTATTTCTGGAGGCAAACATAATGCCCGACAGGTGTTAACTTGTAAACCCACGTGGTTAAAGATAAAAAGTGTTTCTTCTGTGATTCTTCTCAGATGTACTAAAACCGCTGGTAGAGGTCGGGCTTTACCCAGTTTACTGTATAAAGAAAAAGCAACATATAAAATACTTAATCATAATACACACACATCCTAACCTACCCTCGCGTAAAATTAATATTCACTACGGTAATAAACTTAAATATAAACTGCAAGCGTAGAGCTTGTCTTATCGTTTAAAACTCCCGTGAAATAATTATAGTCGTTTTAAAAAATCAATCATCATGAATTAGAAATACCTACAGATTTCGTCATTACTCAGTGATGAATCAGTGCAGTTATTAGTTAGTTAAAATATTCTTGACTGGTTACAAGCAATTTAATTAAATTTATTTAAAGCTGCCTGAGTTTAAGCTAGAAATTATAATTTATTCTACTATCCACTGTAACACGTCAACTAGAGAATATAACTGACTTATAACTTAATCCCTCTGCACAGAAATCTAGTGAAAAATGAAATAGGCGATCTACCACTAAAACACTCAACACTCCTAGTTATATATATTTACCTCACACAGGAACTACTAAATAACAATAATTCTCCAACGCAAACTGAGAAATACTACTTAAATAAAAGTGATTTCTAGGAACGTAGCAAGGTTATGTCTATAGAACTGTGGAGTCTGAATGAATGAAGTCTAAACTACTGGGGTTTATATCTTATGAAAAGAAATGATTCACTAATTCTCGAAAACCCGAATAGGCCCGTTATAACACTTACATTAACTCAAACATCGGCAATAAAACTGCCAGCGCGCGTTTTACACCTATTGCAACCTATGGCCATTCCCAGCGATCCATGTGTTTCCTCTCACACCTATCAAAAAGAATAATTAACCATAAGCGAGCCGTGTCAGAGAAAAATGATAGATGATTGTCTGCCTTCTTATCCCTGTCGAGAACGAATTAACACGATTCGATCTCATCAAGGACTTAGCTTAACAGCAATAAAAATGCGTTGCTAAATAAGAAAAGAAAAGGCAAAGGTTTGAATGGGAGAGTTATATTTTAACAATCAAACGAATGCGAAATAAAGGATAAAAGGGCGATATTAAAGTAGAAGACACGAGTAGAATGAAGAAAAGATATAGAAATTTATTAATCATAAATCTCTCTGCGACATTCGGTGCTTGGTTGTTGTGGTCTGTCTTCGTCCTGGGACAGCCACTCAATGAGTGACTTCTGGCACAGTATCTGCAGACTGCCACTTGTCTGCATGCGCTTTTGGTGTGCGAGATCCCTGACACTTGGAATATTGTATTACTGGATGGATAAATGATTCTGTCTTTCGTGGTCTTTCATGTATATTAATCGTCACCATGACAAGGAACCAGTGAAATAGTAATGTAAAATAGCTTTTGTTCGAAAACTGACCAAATAAGGGGGGAGAGAGGATGACCTTTCTAGGGCTACAACCCTATTTTAACTCTATGCCTTATTTGACTGTGCGCAGTGTCCTCAAAACCGGACCAGCCGAATGAGGAACAACAATAACATTCACACAGGTAAATGTCACCTACAATGACAGTTACAGGGAGGAAGACAGATAGGAGTGAGTTCATTGAGTGTCTGCCAGATATTATCAGTAGGGTAAAAGAAAAAGGCGATCTGGTCGTGATTGAGGAGTAGGCAGAAAAAAAGCATCTGCCTGGTAGCGTGCAGTGATGTCTTAATAGCACGCAACAGAAATGGAGAAGACCTAATCAATTAATGCATTGACCACATGCTAATAATAACCAACACCCTATTTCAACATCGCCAAAGTCATGTTAAACCATGGTATAGATAGAATATCATTGATCAATTATACCAGATTGCTTATACATTAATCAGACAAAAGCAGAGGAAAGCCATACAAGATGATGGAATCAAAAATATGGAACCATGCTGAATTGTCAATAATGTTTACCTTGTTAGAGGATCTTGAACATAACAGAACTTCCTGTGTCTACCGGCCAAGTTATCAATAATGCTTAGTACGATCAATAACCGCCAATACTTAAGAAGTTTAGTAGCGAGTAAACTATAATTTCTGACCATGCAAGCAAAATTGTATATTTATTCTTTCATCCGCGAATCTTCCGCCGACACACAAATAACCCATGACACAGCGTTAGATTTTTCTGGTGTACTCCTTACAGAAGCGTCGGATTGAGTCGGATTGACAGAACCGTTAGAGCTCTGGTCTCTTGCAACAGAGGTACCGGGTTATAATCACTGTACCGACACGCTCCAGTCTACCCAGCTGTAAATGGGTACCTTGCTTTGAGTTAGGGAAGGAAACAGGCAGCAAGGAAGAGAACTGGTCACTCCACCACTCGATGCTGGACCTAGTATAGTGAAGTCTCTAACACTTCACTCCCCTACTGCAGTATCTGATATTGGACTACCTTGACCTTTACCTTACTCTTACAGTTGGTCCTCGACTTACGATGGGGTACCGTTCCGACGACTCCGTATGCAGGAAATCACTATATATTATATGAACAGTAAGGATTTGTTAACACGTAACATGTCTGTATGTTAAAATACATATGTCTGTTTTGTTATATATTTAAACAAATTGTACTCTTTGTTTATAGTGAAGTAATATAATATACAAACCGTAACAAAATTACTGTACAGTCCAGGTCTGTACTGCAATAAGTAATAAAACATAAATGTACAGAACTACCAGGATGACCGTTGCAAGTACGAGTGGTCGTAAGTTGCATACGTCTTGTCGTATAGTCAGTCTATATTTCTCACTCTGTATCTTTTCCAACATCTTTCTCATTTTATTTTGTCTCTCATTTTGCTCTTTCATCAAAGTTAAAGTAATCTTTCTTAATCACGGCTTATACTTAAGTGTAAATTAACACGCCTTTGATTTATTTCCCATCTTGAGTTATCTTTCGGAACCCACATGGTCTCGTTAGAATCTTCGTAAACACACCTCGCTACATTAGACGAGTAATGTTTATTTTGGGAGACGCCCGGTTTGGCAATAGAGAGAAGTTTTTCATATCTAATCCGCTGTTTAGACAACTCGACTGTCACCATCTTGCGACACAATAGCACGTAGCGACAAAGGGCTCGTGACACGCACATAAATGTGTGTTGCCAGATGGTAGCCGTTGATAGGGGTTTAAGCCTCTTAGATGTCGAGTACCTAGCGAGATAAGGACCAAGGAAATTAAGGAAACCACCTCACGACAATAAGACAAAGGATAGCACGTACGTCACTTGAAGCAAAAAAACAAAGGACTGAAGGCTTTGTGACAGAGGGAGACGGACGATTTCTGTATTGGACAGCCAATCCAAAATCACGGTTTGTCTCGCAAAACGAACATGTAGCACGGAATTAAAGAGTTGGTTGCGTGAGCCCACCAACTTTAGCGATTGACGTGGATTGCGTACATCACAGCATCATAATGCAAGATGGACATCTAGTTATTGGATTGGAAGCGGAGTCAGACCAACAGGCGATGACATCTGACACATTGGGCAACAAGGAATATAAGGAGATGTTCGCCACAACGGTAGTACTGAGTTTTAAACATCGGGGCACATAAGTCTTCCCTGCCACATAGCCTGTGTACTGCTTGTTCTAATATTTCATTCCTGTGTGGATATTTGATTCATGTCTGTGGAGTGTAATTTTGTAGTGTTCTTAAGGAATTTGTGAAGGGAAAAGGAGTCCAACGGACGTCTGAGCATAAACATTACGTGTTTGGCGTCTAACCGGAAAGAAGCTAGCAAAGCGTACGTCCGGATAGCAGAGTTCACAAGATAGGGCATCCTACACTTCCTAAGTTACAAGGAAGTCTCATCCGCATTTGTAAACGTTGTTGGCGCAGCATTTTATTCACCTGTTATCAAGTGCTCACAAGCTGATTCCATATACATATATCAAGTTCAACTCACTCAAAAGCTTACTGCCTGTGTCAAGCTAAAGCACGCTTAAAGTTGATTCTCATATTTATATCAAGAACAACTCTATCAAAAGAGTATTTTATGAATCAAGAGTACATACTCACAAGTTGATGAGTCTACATACCAAGATCTCTTACCTAAAAGTGGATTCGCCAAGATATCAAGCTCAAATCAACAAGTTCAGCTTTTCACTACGTCAGTGTATGTAGTGAATTCATCTACTTGCATCTTATATTGTACGACGTACATTCACACAGACAAGATTCATTGCACGAAACTCACGCTTTAGCAGAAGATCATTGTGTTAAGAGCTCCAGTCTAGACAGTGTCTTTTCAAGATCAAACAGCAGACATTTTCCTGAGACAACGGCCAACGGTTTGTTAACGCTCGGGAGAGATTTCCAAATATTGAAGGACAGTATATCTTCCAAGTTCTCATTACTACAAAGGTTTTCATCAGTACGACCTCATCTTGCACATAACCCACACAACATATCATACACCTACATTGGACAGTCTATGCATACCTGTGTATCATTATACAGTGGAGGAGCGTTGAGAGACATATAGTGTAGAATAGACATCAGTGTGATAACACTTAATATATCACACCATCATTTCACTCTTCACATAGTTTCACTCTCAAATTTAACTAAATACATTATTTACATCTCATCTGTGTGTGTGAATTGTCTTTCGCTATCATCATTTTTTAAATTTCTACTAACCCTATATGTTTAAATATTTAATTAATAACCCAATAACTATTTTGATCATTATCTAGTTTGTTAATGTATCACTCGTGCTGCCGTGTTAAATAGAACACTTTCCATAATTTACTATAAAACACCATCTAGTGGAGAGCATTTGCATTCTCTTCTTCTTGTCCTTATCTCGAATAGGTCTCTTTCTTTCTTAACGAGCCGATTTCTGGAGACTTTCTTGATAAAATTCCATTGGCCAACCCCAGCGACAACTACAGTTGTAGTTGCACCAACATACACTTATGACACGTCGTAATTTGAGAATAATCTGTCATCACTTCGTCAGTGTTATCTCTCTTTTCGTTTTCCACTTTTTTGTTAGCAAATACATGTATCAGTTGTTGTGAGATTCTGAAATGTTTCTTTTCTCACGAAGTGTACACAAAGTTCTGATTGCCTGTCCATTGTCTTATTGAATAATAAAGGTCTGTCTTGAACCTTTAATGGGGTGGGGCATGGTGGAATGCATTTCCTGCATTAGGCGGGTGCGATATGGGAGTGGGACAACTAATTGTCTCTTAATCCCTACCCGTCTGTAAACCAAACCTTTTTCCCTGTAAAATGCTCCCTGAGCTGTTTAAAGATAAGAGCTCAGGGCCGCTTGGGCGTTTCCTGTGTTCTCTCTCTTTCTGGTGTCGACTTGAGTCACGTGAGGGATCCCCTAAGGAAGACATATTTTCTCCCTAATATGAGAGTACTACTATTGCGGCATTGATTTTTCCCCGTTCATATCGGGTTGAGACATCAATTTCCACAACCGGAAGAAGCATAGGCTTTATACTCCTCCAGGGCCCCTGTATTTCTACACTTTCACCAGTATATTGGTTTGCCTTCACCAAATATGGGAAAAGTAGAGCCGAGTATTCTAGACCCGAGTCAAAAAAGCACCGTATGGTGTGGTTACCAACGGTTACTTGCTCAGTAATAGAAGGGTTGCTGGAATTTTTTTCATATGCCTGGGGGTCATGTTTCCCTATAGGCCCCCTGATCACGCAAGCGACATTATAAGGACCTGTATTCGGCCTCTTACGATCCGATATAAAATGTGTGTCAGATTTGCACGATTTACAATATTGTCTTTCAGTTCCCTGGGCAGAATTGTTCTGTTTCTGCCTATGGTGATTCTGTGGTTGTGGTTGTTGTTGCTGTTGTGCCGTGTTGTATGAGGTGTTGGTCGTACTCTTGGAGTCAGTGAAGGGGCGTTCCTCTCGTTTGAGGTGACTATCGTGTGGGCGCCTTTTAGCCGTGGTCAATTCCGACTGGGCGCTCTGGTACCGATCAGCAAACAGTACCACCTGATCCAGAGTTTCGGCCCCGTGCCCCGTCAGGAACCTTCTCATGTCTGGGGTGAGAGAGTCCTTAAACTGCTTCACAATAATCATTTCTTGTAACCCTTCATACGATTCGTCGAAGGCGCTGAGTGATCCCCATGTCTCCAAGTACATAGCCAGACGTGTAGCAAACTGCTTGTAAGATTCGTCTTTTTGCCTCTTGGCCTCCTGGAATTGTGCATTTAGCTGAAAACGTTGCAGCAAAGCTTTCTTTAACATATCATAATTGCTGTTGTCTTCCACGGCCATTTTGAGGAAGACGTCGTTTGCAGGTCCTCGCAGACTCTGAGATAACCTCATGCTGTATATCTCTTCCTATCTAATCCATAGGTGGCAGCTAAAGTCTCAAACCTAGCAAGATATGTGCCTATTTCCTCAGAAGCCTCTTAGTAGACATCTAGCCGAAAAGAGGCCGCACTTGGAACTACCACGTGAGAAATGTTTCCCCCATCACTACCTTGAGAATTCCCCGACCCATTTATGCTAGAGCTAGATTCGAATCTTCTTCCTTCAATTTTTAGTTCTTTACGTCTAATGGCGTGAGCTCTGTCGGCCTGTTCCTTCCTTTCTGCTCTTTCGGCCTGTTCTTTTTCCTTTTCAAAAGCTCTTTGCTTTTCCTTCTCCGCTGCCTCCTGTTCTGCTTTGGCCTTTTCGTGCTCTCTCGCCATCTTTCTCTCTTCCCTTTCAGCGGCCTTCTCTGCTTTCTCCTGCTCTTTGGCTGTTCTCTCCTTTTCAGCCTTCCTCTCTGCATGTACTCTTTCTTGCTTGGCTTTAACCGAACTAAGCACAAAATCTGTCAGAGTTTGGCCTCTCATGCCCAGCTCCTTACCGATATTCAGATAAAAGGTGTGGATGTTTTGGGATTCGGCCATGCTGTGCAAGGAGATTGTGTACAGGCGACACGAAAATTGCTATTGCAACTAAACTAAAATAAAATTAGCCGCTCTAAGTTCACAATACTAGCTAACAAAAATTATCAAATTCACAACACCAACATCAGATATAAGGCTTCAGCAATGGACAGTTCTTTTTTCTTAAAATTATTTTTACATAAGATTTTTATTTTAACAATTATTACCTAAAAATATTTCACCTTATTTATTTATTGATTGAAAGACGTATGAGAAGATCTATATAAACTAATAACTAACAATACTCTTTCAGTAATCTAAAATTTCTTGTCAGATTTCTACGGAAATTAACCATCGGGTTTCTTATCAAGACGAGGTCTACAAATGTGATTAATCACAAATGCGTGTCCAAGTTCAATAAACCCGGCGCGAGTCGCTCAATTGCCACAGATTGTCTCCCCTGCTTTGCAGTAGTGGTCCAACAATGGCCAAAATTCAAGAGTATCTAAATGGGTCGTCAAAGGTGTCCACCTTTGCACAAGATTACTCTTCGCAGAGATGTAAATAGAGGAGTTATGATGCTTCTACCTTACGGGAGCCTTCACAAGATAATTCAGAAGTCAAGAACAATGCAGATTAGCGCTGAAGATTTGTTAACTTATATCTGTCCGTCGCCTTTTGTGAAGGATTTATGCAATTGTTTTTAGCCCGTTCAAGCACCCAGCTGAGTTAATTTAGCGAAATTCCTCTTATAATGGTATAGTCGCTCTGTTTAGAGATAAACATATATATATATATATATATATATATATATATATATATATATATATATATATATATATATATATATATATATATATATATATATATATATATATATATATATATATATATATATATATTCTGGCTCATACGTATGCTTTCATAATGTAATAACTGAACAAACTATTGTTTAGTTTTAAAACAACGGGTAAGAAATTTAATAACCAATTAGTATTAACAGTTTAAAGTAAATAAAATGCTGGTGAATTTTATATTGGAATAAAATTTTCTCTTACGGAGATTTAGGGTGAGGATATAGCACAGAAAATTATGTCCGGTTGCTGGTGCTTTTTTTTAATAAGCACTTAACTGATATAAGGGGGTCCGGCAGCTGGAGTTTTCGTCACTTCGAACGAACGAACGAACGAACGAACGAACTTTATTTTCAAAGGGTTGAGAATTGGGCACGCAGGCCCGTCTGACATTCTGCCCTTCCTTTCTCTCACCTTTCATACTGAATTCATTTATTCCCATATGCATTTTACATATCAATGTCAAGGAATTCAACGTTGCAAAGTAAAATAAAATAGCACACTCATATTAACATTAACTACTTATAAACATGACATAAAATATGTAGAAAAGTACAAACATCGTCATTAGAACCTACAATTGATATTATAAGAAAAGATAATCTGATTAAGGGGGCATGTAATCAAAACTAATAAAGTATTCGAAAAATCTACGATTGTATGAATAGGGACTGAAAGAGAGCGAACGAACTTTATTTTCAAAGTGTTGAGAGAAAGGAACTTACGCCCGTCTAAGAGAGAGAGAGAGAAAGCGAGAGAGAGAGAGAGAGAGAGAGAGAGAGAGAGAGAGAGAGAGAAAGCGAGAGAGAGAGAGAGAGAGAGAGAGAGAGAGAGAGAGAGAGAGAGAGAGAGAGCCAGCGAGAGAGCGAACGAACTTTGTTTTCAAAGTGTTGAGAAATAGGAACATAGGTTCGTCTAAGAGAGAACGAACGAACGAACTTTATTTTCAAAGGGTTGAGAATTGGGCTCACAGGCCCGTCTGACATTCTGCCCTTCCTTTCTCTCGTCTTTTATACTGATTTCATTTATTCTCACATATATTTTACCCATCAATTCAAGGAATTCAACGTTGTAAAGGTAAAATAATAGCATACTCACATTCACAGTATCTAATTATAAACATGAAATAGAATATGTTGAAAAGTACAAACTAAGTATTACCATGAAACAAAATATGTTGAAAAGCACTAACATCATCATTAAACCTACACTCGATATTATACCATTTGTTCGGAAAAATAATCACATTAGGGGGGTGATAAAGCCCACTGTTTATTCCAGTTAATGATATCCACCAAAAGATAGATATAAGTGGATGGAAGCAGACATCATCATCATTTGATTTTTTCTCTATGGTGTGTTTGCTACTGTCATTTATGAATGTCAACGCCCCTACGCAACATAGACCATGTATAATGTGCGAATGATAATAAGGGTTCGTGGTGTTGACAAATGTTCTTTTCTCACACTCATGTATGGCTGGAAGTCATCGACACCAACGACTGTGTACCTTTACTAAAGTTTAATTGGACGTACACACTCGACAGCACAGATAGTGACAAATCACAGGTTGGCATAATACATCATGGTACAGTGGATAAATGGTCTTGCAATGTTACATGGGCACTCATGTAGAATAATAGTATAAAGGACTGTCAGTAGCCAAGCCCTCAGTATCGCCCATACATATATATCATCTGACTTCACTGACTGAGCACGTCAGCTTATAAACAATATGTCAGATGGCTTTTAACTAAACCTAATCTCGTTTTGGGCGACGTCTTTCACCAGTTTGGATAATGGTTCATTCCTTATTTTTTATAATAATATTGAACCGCTAATAACGGGTTCTCATGTGTAGCAATGATCTCTGGACTAAACAAGCGATAATACGGGCATCCCTTTTCTCTTCTTGAAAGTCACTACATGTTTTGGTTCCAAGATGGCTTCACTCGTGAGCTGTCACTCACGTTTGGATACAGATAATGAATTTGTCCTAAAGTTAGTCATTCATAAAACATTTCATTGCTCTGTAGATTTGATCATGAACAATTGACTGCATTCTACAGAAATATCCAGTTCCCAGCTTAGGAATCGAAGTCGTTTTCATCGAGTCAAATATATTCTCTTAGACATTCAAATCGTACTTATCGAAAATGGTGGTTTTTCGAACGAGAGATTTCACAAGAGTATCTTGCTTTCATTACCTTGGTATCAGCTGTTAATTGACTCTAGCCATTCCTTGGCAATACGAATAAACACTGGGGTAAAGCACACACGATAGGTCTAGACGACTATCACTTTCCCCACCAATACTGAGATCACTTTTTCCCGGCGACAAGCCGACATAGAAAACACAGTCCCTATCGGGACGAAGCCAAATCACACCACACTCTAGCGACACATCCGCCGAATAGCCTTTGACCTCTCTAGAGACAACAGAACATATAGTTCGACTTAGATATGTAAAGATATACAGATATAAGACAGAATCGTCCTACTCAGACAAACAATACACATAAATTCAGGCCATAGATATTCTGAAGCAAGAACAATCTATTATTACCCAAACAACGAATAAATCGCAGTAAAATGGATTCATCCGCGGAGTTCTTCAAGGGAAGTAACTCAATAATGACTTTCCCTTAAGCACTAAAAAATTACCTATTTTGTTTACAAAATATTTGCGAACATAACAAGTATACTAATGTATAATATTGTAAGATATCAAAGACTGCACGTAACAGGGGGCAGATAATCAGAACTCATAAAGTATTCGAAAAGTTTACGATTGTATGAATAGGGACTGGTGATGAGGGCACTTCTTCAAATACCTTGTCCGATTTAGGTGGTTGGTGTGGATTCCCTGCTTTTCGATCACAACTAGCTTCGTTTCACGAACTTTTTAGACAAATTAGAAAAACAAATGCGTCTGCTAAGTACATTTGTGGGCTGCCAATTAACAGGCGCATTCTCGCTGTGCACCCACCAATGTCAATCTCTCAAAAAACTAAATTCCCGAGTACACATTATAGCTCAGGGAAGATGATTAAAAATCACCAATATTCTTCCGGGTATTAAACTGGGAAAATGTTTCTGGACGGCGCGAATAATGAGTTGCCTGCGTTACAATTAACAAAGTGCAAATATCTCACACAAAATTATACACTTTAGGCACATGTGATGTAATCATCGGTCATCACTAATCCATTCGGAGTCTGGGGTCACCTCTGCTGTCGGATTTCCGCACTAATAACCAGAAGAAATCACCAGCGCTTGCTGTAGAGGTTCATGAATATACCATTTTCGTAGGTTGAGGTTGCCAGCCTCATATATAACCACCTAGCAAGAAAAACATGTCAAATTCACATTTGTAAAATAATTGTTACATTTACCCCAAAGTTTTGGGTATTCACAATCTTTTCGCACAGTTTAGAATGGACAAGAACAATTTAGGTTATATGCTCTCGAATCACTTGGTCTGGAAATGTTGAATCCCTTTATGACGGGTGAATCTGCGAAACAGTTGTCCTGTGAAATTATGAATTCCTCTTATGACCGGTGATATAAAATCCTTAGGTATCCAGTCCTAATATATAATATATATATATATATATATATATATATATATATATATATATGATATATATATATATATATATATATATATATATATATATATATATATATATATATATATATATATATATTATATAATATACTGTTAAAAAAAAATGAAACGCAACTTTTTTGGTGTTACTTTTATAAAAGATGTTCGCTGATTGAACATCAGTCAACCTATCGACTGTGTCCACCTGGTCATTAACTTCTCGTGGTTACCTGGATTGTACTCACCTCATGATTCGTGAGGTCATGGAAGAGGTCAAGGTCAAAACAACTTTTTTGACAATAACTCGTGACAGGTTCATGAGAATCCCGTGAAACGTACTGAACACAAAACTCTCTGACCATATTATTGAATGCCTATAAAAGATTGACGCTCCTCGAATAAATTCAGTTAAAAATTCAATGCGCAAGTATGGCTCATCTCACTACAGAACAATAACTCATTATCATTGGACGTTTACAGACTGAACAGTCACAAAGTGTAGTGGCCAGATAATTTAATGTGGTTAGAAGCACCATTAGTCGCCTTTGGAGGAGATTTCAAGAAACTGGCTCAGAGGCAGACCGGCCGCGCAGTGGAAGAGCCAGTGTCACAACTCCTGCCGAAGACCGCTTCATACGGCTGCGTCACCTCAGGAATCGACTTGCATCTCCGTCCTCCACAGTCCAGTCAATGCCAGCAGCTCGTCGAATTTCAGATCAAACGGTCAGGAACCGGCTGCACGACTCTGGTCTTTTATCTAGAACACCCTACAGAGGTCCTGTTCTTACGGACCGGCATCGCCAGAACCGACTGCAGTGGGAGAACCAGCATCGTCAATGGACCGTTGGGAATGACTGGAGACGGGCTTGGTTTAGTGATGAATCATTTTTTAGTGCTCCATTGACACGATAGACGGAGAAGAGTTTACCGCAGAGTCCATGAGCGCTACGCCCAGAACACCGTTAAGGTAGTAGGCTACCTTGATAGGGTAAAAAACTCAAATTGTCCTTTCAGAATCAAACAACCATGGGTATAGTGTTAGTATGGACTTAAAATTTTTGTCCACATAATGACCTCATTAATTATGCAAATTAGCTATCCAATATGGCCGCCGTAGTGAACAAATTATACACCTTTTTCAAAACATCATAACTATGTTATTTGTACAAGGATCTGACTGAAACTTGGCAAATTGAATCATTATATATAGCGTGAGGTCATGACCTAAAATGACAGAGATTGACAGAAAGGTTAATTTTTAATGAATTTTCAAAATTTATATTTCTGGAATGTTTGATATTTGTGCCTCATTATATATGCATGATGGTCATAAAACTAAAACTTTGAATTCAATTATATCCATTTTAGGTCAGAATCTGTAAGATTATATGACAACCAACTGTGTTAATTTTCATGTCAATTGAATGTACAGATCCAGAGATATCTTGTTTCAAAGATCACCAATTATGTTAAAAAGACAATTCCGAGAAATCGAAGAAAAACAGAAAAAGAACTCACAAAATGAAGTTTAATGAGCTCCTGTTGAATAAAGGTCTCCTTCAACTGCAGCTGCAGTGTCTATGAATCCCCTTTTCGGTGCTCTTAGGGTCTTTCCATTGCAATGTCCTTACTTGCTGAATAGATCCTGTGCAGCGTTCTCCTGTATGCTTTCTTTGCCATGGGTTGACTTGTGTTCATGTATATCGAAAAATTCTGCAATGCACTGTGGCCTTTCCCAATAGAACGCACAAATGCCACCATTCGCACATTTACTTCTTTGTGTTTGTGAGTAGCTGGAGATGAAACATCAAAAGTATTGAAATTGGCATTCCATTCGACACAGTTTGTGCACTTGATACTGATTTCATGACAAAAGCCATCCCAAGTCTCTTCGATGATCTCACAGGTCAGTGAGTACTGATAACATTTGTCACATCTAAAGTTAGCGCATAAAAACCCAAACAGCAGTTTTACATCCATAAGGATAAACACATTTCCTCTGTTGTCATTTTTAGCTTGTCCTTCACTTTCTTGGACCTTTATTTTCTTTGCTGAGGAGCACAGAGGCTTTATAGCGTCACTATCGACAATAGGTGTCTCATTTTCAGGCAACGGTTTGTTGGTGTACCGATTTCCAAGGAACTTACTTTGTCTTATTTCCCACAAAAGAAGCTCTGCTAACTACTATTATACAGAATCAGTATAAAACTAGCAATAAATAGAGTTGATGTGGGGGGAAATGCACAATGCATGTAACAAATGCTGAAATTTACGATCAAAGCTTTCTAGATACACACTTTTGAAAAATTCATAAGAAATCATTGAGTGATTCCCCTTGGAAAAGTTATAAATATCTTTTTCCTGTTGCCTCAGTATAATTATAATTTTGCAGTTTTACAATTACGCACCTTCATGTTGGGTCATTATTCACATGGTAATCAACTATAAACATTGGTTGCTATGCAAATCACTCAAGGGGGTGTGTGTAGAAAAACACTGATTCCTATCATACCAGAGTATCTCTAAGCTTCTATGAATTATTTTTAGTACAAGAACATGTTGACGATGATTTAAAGCATGAAAATGAAAATTGTTGGATTTTTATTTTTTTAAATCTTTTGTGGGTAGCCTACTACCTTAATGAGGCTCCTCCACATGGTGGTGGAGGTGTACTAATGTGGGGGCGATCAACTTCATGGGAAGAAGTGACCTGGTGCAAATTGAATAACGCCTGAATGCCCAAAGATACGTCGCTGAAATTCTTCGTCCTCACGTCCTTCCACTTCTGGCTGCACGCGGGTCGATTTTTCAGCACGATAACGCTCGACCTCATGTGGCACAACTCACCACGTCCAGACCATTCCGTAGCCAGCCATGTCATCAAACATGAACCCCATAGAACACTTATGGGATGAACTCGACAGACGACTTTGCCAGCGAGACGTAGCTCCAGCCAATCTCCGTCAGTTGTCTCTTGCACTGCGGGAAGAGTGGCAGCGATCCCACAACAACAGATCCAACGGCTAATCAGAACCTTGTCAATGAGATGTCGTTCTCTGATAGAGGCCAGAGAAGGCCATACACCTTACTGAAACGGAAGCCTCAATCTCAAAGAATAAAAGTCCAAACCCAATTTAATGAACATCATTTCATTGTTAAAGTCTGGAAGTTTCTTCATGCCAAGATTGAAACATTAATTCCGTAAAATAAAATTTTGGTACAAGTTTGAAATTTGGTGTCCATTACCACTGCAATAATGTTGCGTTTCTGTTTTTGAACAGTATATATTTAAAGTCCTGGTCCCTCAAGACTTTCAGAGTTTGTATTTAAATATGTGGGTTTACTTGTAAGTTTTCAAAGTTCTCCAAATACGTCGATCTGTCACTTATAATTATGGAATTCTAAGTCCGATGTCTCACTGGCTTCTGGAAGTTGTTCGCTTGACGATACGATGCAGTATGATCTGTGTCTTTGATTTTGCTAGATTACATTTCCCACTTCTCAGTTCAAGTCACAGATTGTGTTTCCGCCGCATTTTCGAATGAAATTCATTATTTATTCCGGCCCTCAAATCAATCCAATAGTAAACTCTTTTGCACTATGTGGGTAGGGGTGTTTAAATTCATAATCTCCCCCTCGTGTTTTAAAATATTACATTTAATATTCCAACGCGTGACCTCTTTATCTTCTGCTTCTTCGTCGTTCGTCCTGAAAAGGACGTTGGGTGTAACTTCTTTATAATAAGACGTAATATTTCCGCCAACTCACAAACAAATCTGGGAACTTATTTGATGTCCAGATGCTACCTTCAAACATTGTCTTCCCCAGACAGGTTACATCTGTAGCAATCTCTCACCGGGATGGTGCCGTAAAACGATTATCTCATTATCGCCCGGGTTTTCGCACACCTCAGACGGCTCGCGCAGGCAGACAATATTGGCTTCCTATTCATCCTCGTACGAGACCATATTGTATTAGACGAGGATTGTCTCCTATCAAACATGGCCGGCGACTCAAAGAGGTAAACATATTACCTCTGACCGGTGATAATGACTGGGTATTGTTACGATAATACCACAGTTCACCTGGCGGAACGTAAATAGTGGTCACAGTAAAAGAATGTAAGGGCAATAAAATGACAAATAATAAGATGATGAGTGAGAAAATGAAGAAATGAAGAGATACTGCCTGAGTGAATGAGAGTTATAAAAATTGCACGACTGATTTCGTCACATTGAACTTGCTCAATCCTGTAAAAATTAAATTTGATCAACACATAAATAAATGGAAGCATACTGCAATATGTCAAACATTTCTCATATCTTTAACACATTTGATTAGGGTCATATCCTGGGAGGTCATCTATTCCTGTTGTTGTCTATTCAAAGTTGATGTGAACTTTTCATGCTTGTCATTAATCAGGATATACATCATGGCAAGATCAACATTCAATCTTATCAAATTCTATCATGTTTAGACACGAAAGGAACAAAAAGAACGAGTGATTGAAGAAAACAAGAAGCTAATAAAGAAGGAAACAGAAATAAGAACACATGTTAGGACTCTCATTCCTATTCTACCTTTGCTGTTGTTGTTTAAGTGCACATTTTCAATGCAGTGACGTGGTTAAAGATGTGTTGCAATGAAACCAAAATGATCAAGTTGCAACAAATTCCAATGTTGTGGTTCTCTCTAGCTACTTGGTCCATGCGCATTTAACTTTCTAGATTTGATAACTGTTTATTGGCACGAGGAGTTTTTCTCGTGAATAGTTCACTGCCATGTAGCTTCCAGACACATTATTGAAGGGAGAACTGGGAAGGTAAGATAACATCTGTATCTATTCTCTGTCTCTCTATCTTTCTTTCTCCCTCTCTCTCTATCTCTCTATCTCTCTCTTTCTCTCGCTCTCTCTCTCTCCCCAGTAAAGTAGGGACTGTTCATTCATTCATCTCTGTCTACTCTGTCCCTGTCATCAGCTCAATGTCTTTCCATGATTTCTTCATCCCTTTATGTCTGTCTCAAATTATCTCCTTCATGCCTTCTTTGGTCTGTACCTACTGCTAATATCACGGGTATTCCTAAACAAGGATTGTCCGGTAATGCTATCAGCAGGTTATCTCTCTGTGTGTCCTATTCATCTGCAACACAGTTTTGTTATCTATTGTTCCAATGGCATTTGTCTGATTCTTATCATCAGTACAACATTAGTCATCTTGCTATACCACTTACAAGCCTCAGAGTATGTAGCATTTAGGTTTTTGTTTTTGTTCTTCTCTATGTTTCAGAGACATACAATAGGACTACTTGACCTTGAAGTAGGGAAGGTATTATTTCACATATGTTTAGGGCTGTGTTTTCTTCTTCTGTGTCGTTCAACCTCATATAACAACATTTATTTCTATCATAACGTTGGCAGTCTGTCTCTGGCTACACACGTCGATCTCCTATAAACCACATCTACTGCTCTCATTATGTTGGTAGTCATTCTTGGGTTTCTCACTCCATAGTGTAGTAAAAATCGACTAAGAAGGGCTGGATGTGAGGACAGGGTTCCTGTAGACATTTTAAGATGTGAAAACATGTACCAATAATATAAAACATATCGAGAAGAGAACTGGTGTCAGACATGAAAGGAATGAGGAAGACATGGTAAGACCTTGAACTAATGGCACGGAACAGGAAAACTTTTCATAAGTTTGTAGAAGGATTAAGTGGTGATGGATTGATGATGGTGGTGATTATGATGATGATGGTGGTGATTCTGATGATGATCGTGGCGAATATGATGATGCTGATGGTAGTGATTATGACGAGGATGTTAGTGGCGATTACAATGATGATGGTGGTGGGGATTTTGATGATGCGATTCAGACAATAATGATGATGATGGTGATTATGATAATGATGTTGGTTATGAATATGATGATGATGTTGGTGGCCATGATGATGATGAAGATTGTGGCGATTATAATGGTGATGTTTATGTCGATACTGATGATTATGTTTGTGGCGATTATGATGATAGTCTTAATGACGATAATGATGATGATGGTGATAATGATGATGATGTAGGTGGCGATTATGATGATGATGTTTATGACGATAATGATGATGGTGCCGATTATGCTGATGATATTTATGGCGATAGTGATGATGATGATGTTTGTGATTATGAAGATGATGATGGTGGTGATTATGATGATCATGTTTATGACGATAATGATGATGATGTGGGTGGCGATTATTATGATGTTTATGACGATAATGATGATGATGGTGGTGATAATGATGATTATAGTGATTACGATGATGATGATACTGATGATTATGAAAATGATGTTGGTGGTGATTATGATGATGATGTTTATGTCGATAATGATGATAATGTTGGTGGCGATTATGATGATGATGTTTATGACGATAATGATGATGATGGTTATGATGATGGTGATGGTGGTGATTATGATAATGATGTTGGTGGTGATTATGTTGATGATGTTTATGACGATAAAAATGATGATGTTCTTGACGATTATGATGAGGATGTTTATGGCGATAATGAGGAAGATGGTAGTGATTATGATAATGATGATGAAGGTGATTATGATGATGATGATAGTGGTGATTATGTTGATGATGTTGGTGGCGATATGATGATGATGGCGGTGGCGATTATGATGATGATTTTTATGACGATAATGATGATGATGATGGTGGTGATTACTATACTGTTCAAAAAAAGAAACGCAACTTTTTTGGTGTTACTTTTATAAAAGATATTCGCTGATTGGACATCAGTCACCCTATCGACTGTGTCCACCTGGTCATTAACTTCTCGTGGTTACCTGAATTGTACTCACCTCATGATTCGTGAGGTCATGAAAGAGGTCAAGATCAAAACAGCATTTTTGACAATAACTCGTGACAGGTTCATGAAAATCCCGTGAAACTTACTGAACACAAAACTCTCTGACCATATTATTGAATGCCTATAAAAGATTGACGCTCCTTGAATAAATTCAGTTGAAAATTCAATGCGCACGTATGGCTCATCTCGCTACAGAACAACGACTCATCATCATTGGACGTTTACAGACTGGACAGTTACAAAGTGTAGTGGCCAGACAAATTAATGTGGTTAGAAGCACCATTAGTCGCCTTTGGAGGCGATTTCAAGAAACTGGCTCAGTGGTAGACCGGCCGCGCAGTGGAAGACCCAGAGTCCCAACTCCTGCCGAAGACCGCTTCATACGGCTTCGTCACCTTAGGAATCGACTTGCATCTGCGTCCTCCACAGTAGAGTCAATGTCAGCAGCTCGTCGAATTTCAGATCAAACGGTCAGGAACCGGCTGCACGACTCTGGTCTTTGAGCTAGAAGACCCTACAGAGGTCCTGTTCTTACGGACCGGCATCGCCAGAACCGACTGCAGTGGGCAAACCAGCATCATCAATGGACCGTTGGGAATGACTGGAGACGGGTTTCGTTTAGTGATGAATCATTTTTTTGTGCTCCAGCGACACGATAGCCGGAGAAGAGTTTACCGCAGAGTCCATGAGCGCTACGCCCAGAACAGCGTTGATGAGGCTCCTACACATGGTGTTGGAGGTGTACTGATGTGGGGAGCGATCAACTTCATGGGAAGAAGAGACCTGGTGCAAATTGAAGGACGCCTGAATGCCCAACGATACGTCGCTGAAATTCTTCGTCCTCATGTCCTTCCACTTCTGGCTGCACGAGGGTCGATTTTTCAGCAGGATAACGCTCGACCTCATGTGGCACAACTCACCACCCAGTTCCTCGCTGACAACAACGTCCAGACCATTCCGTGGCCAGTCATGTCAGACATGAACCCCACAGAACACTTATGGGATGAACTCGACAGACGACTCCGCCAAAGAGACGTGGCTCCAGCCAATCTCCGACAGTTGTCTCTTGCACTGCGGGAAGAGTGGGCAGCCATCCCACAACAACAGATCCAACGGCTAATCGGATCCATGTCGAGGAGATGTCGTTCTCTGATAGAGGCCAGAGGAGGCCATACACCTTACTGAAACGGAGGCCTCAGTCGCAAAGAATAAAAGTCCAATCCAAATTTAATGAACTGTTGCAACTGTCTGTGGTGTGGTGTATGATAAACAATGTTAATTTTATGGTTGATGAAGGCAATCAGCTTATGTCGGGCTTACGGGTGGCCGACTGATGTGTAAATATATATACGCGAATGTGTATAGGTTCTTTAAGGGTGTCTATGATACAGTCAGTCACACTACAGCAACGTACGGTCAAGTATAGACCAACGGGTAAGACTAGTATGCGTATCCAATTCACAGTACATAGTTTATTCATACAGTAACATCGACATCAGGGACGGTACACTTCACAGGTTACAATAGCATACAAAAATCCATGGAACATAGGTTGCAAAGAACGTCGTAACTTTCCAGTATAATATAAATCCATAGGAAATAACATCTATCAAAAGGAATGCCTACATTGCAGTTCACCACCGTTCTCATCTCATAGTATTACAGTAAAAACATCCGTCAACAAATGACTGCCTACATCGCAGTTCTAGTATTATAACAGTAAATCCATCAAGAAGACTGCAGACATCGCAGTTCTAGTATTATAACAGTAAATCCATCAAGAAAGTAAATATGACTCATAACACTGGCCGGTACACTCCATGGCCTCAGAACATATCTTCGAAAAATCTCTTAAATTCTCCCTTTCACAAAAATATCCACTGGTACACACCATGAAAACATGGCTAACAACCATCCCGGAACACTGCTCGAAACACACTGTCTCGAAATTACCCTATCTCAGTACATCTCAGTAACAAAAAACTACATGCGCGGACTCACCGCGTGAGACCACCGCTCAGCTCAAACCGTCCCTACCCACAAATCTCACTAGGGACATGAACAGTTTTCTTTACCATATTTTAAAGCATACTAACAACTCGTCAGTTGAGCTGTGTTCAACAATTACTGAGCATACAGCTCCCAACTAAGAAATTCTCTCATCACGCAGAGCGTGTTTACTAGCGTTTACAAAAATCCGACCCATACATTCAAGTCTTTAACACTTAACTCCCCTTAATAAGAAATGTGACTTAACAGACTACACCGACCCCCGGGGAATAAAAGTGATATCATTTTTTTTTAAAAGTACATCAACAAAAAATAAGAGGTCGATGAAGCTCTAATGTCCACACACAAGAATTACCCTATGTTAAGTCATATCCATAAATTCACAAAAAATTATTAGAAGTAAGTAAAAAGTAGAAAATGAAGAACACAAAGTAATCAGATAAGTATACAAAGATGATCGGTTTCAAACAAAGTTAAGTATATTCAGTATAGACTAAGTAGGAAATCGTAAATAGAAAGTGAAAAGACAAGATGAAGTAAAAGAAGAATGACCAGCAATGAAGGAAGGCAATGACATGAGAATAGGAAAAGAAATCAATAATACAACATGGTAACAATTAAGTTGAACAATGCATTGCATGGAAAATAAATATAACTATCACAAACCGGCATAAAACCAAAAAAACACATGTATATATATATATATATATATATATATATACACACACACACATATATATATATATATATATATATATATATATATATATATATATATATATATATATATATATATATATATATGTATATATATATATATATATATATATATACATACATATATATCAAAACCTTTAAAGAAAGCTATAACTACATAAAGCATAATAGGTAATTTAACCAAGTTATTAAACTTATAAAGTACCAATGATGATCTTAATATAAACATCAATATTAATAATGCATAGTTCCTCTAGCGCACAATCAAGCGCTGGGCAAAGAAAAAATACATCACAACCTTACAAAAAACGCTTTCTCAATGTACTAATATCGCTATACATAGTTACTTCTAGCGCACAGCCAAGCGCTGGGCACCGAAAAAATATTACAATGTCAGAAAAAATACCTTAAAAAAAAAAAAAAAAACAATACCGAAATGTATCATAATGATAAGTTAAGTAAAATTAGTATCATCACTACAATAATTATACATAAAAAAAAAAAGATTCGTTACAGAAAAGGCACATGGGAAAACACACTGTAAACTGCATACCAACTTGCAAATATATAAGCACGACATTATGTATTCTGACTATGTGCTTTAACCAGACCTCTGGATTCTTCACTCGAACAACAGTATCAGCTGTGTCTGTTAATTCTACATATTCAGTTTAATTTAACCATTAAGTTACTGCATGCTGACAATCACGTTCAGCTCAGCTACAGTGTTCTTTAGCTGTAACTTTATACTTTTCTCAACCTGATATGCGATACACTATAAAGAAATCCACAATCTACTGCTACTGTGAGATATGAAAAGGTCCTATAAAAATATCTGCAGCGGTTTAAAAAAATATTTAAGTATTAAAATAATCTGCTTGGAAAACGTTGCATGCCTGACTGGCAAGAAACTCAAATTATTTAAATTCTCAGATGTCAGCTCTGGAAGAAATCAGTGTTTCAGAATATGTTCCCAATTTCAAATACAAGATCATCTCTAATACATGCAAGCTACGTCTCAAAATTACGTTTCACAACATAACGGTTACTTCAAATTTTCTCTGTGTGCCAATATGTTACATTGGAAGATCTGGAATATGCAGATGACATTGCACTACTAGCACATTCACATCAACACATCCAGGAAAAAACGGATAGACTTAATAAGTTTAGCCAGCAGGTGGGCTTGAACATCAATTTAAAGAAGTCTGAGGTCATGACGCTCAATGTGAGGAACCCTGAGCCCATATCAGTAAGGAATCAGCAACTGGTACAGACAGATACCTTCACATACCTAGGAAGCATAGTAACACCAGACGGTGGGGCAGGAAAAGACATCAACATCAGAATGAATGAGGCAAGAAGAGCCTTCTTTAGCCTAAACAACATCTGGAAGTCCTCCCAATACAGCACAAGCACAAAATTAAGTTCTATCAGAGCTGTGTGCTTTCTGTGCTTCTCTATGGTGCGGAATGCTGGAGAGTTACAGAGAAGGAAATGTCGAAATTGTCCTCTTTTCACACAACATGCCTAAGAAAAATTCACAGAATCTTTTGGCCGAATACCATCACCAACCAAGATCTGCTTACTCGGAGCAAGCAAGAGGACATGCACACCATCATAGCTGGCAGACGCTGGAGCTGGGTTGGTCATGTCAAGAGACCCCGATGCCATCACAAGAACAGCTATGCTTTGGACCCCTGAAGGAAAACGAATGAGAGGCCGACCAAAAACAACTTGGCGGAGGATTGTAGATGCTGAGATGCAAAGAATGAACCAGAGTTTGGGCACTGTACGAAGGATGGCCACTGACCGAGCAAAGTGGAATCAATTTGTTGTTGCCCTACAAGACGCCACTAGGCGTGATGGCCACTGACTGCTTTGACGGTCGGTGGTTAAGGATCTAAGAAGAAGAAGAGCCAATATGTTAACCAGTCATAGCATCAAAACACGAGAAAGAAGTTTAAATTTAATGAATAAAGGGACACTCGGGGCTCTCTGAAGACGACTACTGCACCTTCACAGCTAATGAGCTTGTGCATAGGGCTGGCAATCTCATCATGCACAGTAAACTGTCCTAGGAATCACAACTGCAGGAGCACGTCAATGCTAGATGTACCAGCCACAGTGGCTCCAAGCTCCACAACAGAGCCCAAAGGTCAATGTTTATATGGTCTAAATGGGCATATCTTCTGACTGGTGTGTGTAGATACCAACAGCCCACTGCCTTCATCAAAGAGCTAAAAACAGGTCACTACAAACTGACATGCTACACCTCATTACAATCGTCATACGTTCAACGTTTATCACAACACAGTAATATAAGAATAATATGGAAATGAAATGGTGCCTTATCAAAACACAGTCATATAAAAAATAATATGGTAATGAAATGGTACATAAAGATGAACCAACATATTATCTGAACGAAGTTATATCACATCCTAATACAATACTCTATAATGTACTATACTATACAATACAATAATATCTATTATCCTAAAAAAGTTAAATAGTAAGGAGAAAAAAAACTCCAGCGGACTTGACACATTCAAGGAATATGAAGAGGTAACATCATACAATGCGGAGTCAACTCGGCGACTGGCTTCACTTGATCAGTCACACGGGAGCAAGGCGACATACCCTATGTTGAAGAGAGTAGCAGCCTAATCAAAAACATAGCAGCTCTGACTTTCATCGCAAAGCCGTTGCTGTGAAAAAACACAAATGAAAGTTTCTATTTTAACACCGGTAGGATTTTATGAAAGGCAACAGTCAATTTTACATTAAATCTACCAACTGTGGCTGTGTAAACTTCCGGCCCCTTTATGATGAGCAACAAACCTTCCTCCGTCACGTGTAGACAAAACAGAAGGATTAGGGAGAGGATGACCGCAACTCAAGGTAGTCACCGCTGTAGGTTGGAACAAAGTTCTGCACTCAAGGCAACGAGATGCTCTTTCGAAATCAAACGCAGAGCAAGCAATAGCATTTGAGACAATATTACTATTGCTACCTTGATTATCAATAACTTGTGGCTTTTGTAGAGCAAAGTTAACCTGGCGATGCAATATATCATTTAGAGATCTACTGTAATATTGCGATCTGTCACAATTATTATCTCTATTGGAAGCATTGTTATTTGCTCTATTGAAACTATTGTTCTGATTTGAACCCCAGTTAGCATAGTTGCGATTACTATTTCCCCTTTGTTTGGGACCATTGTTATGTTTAGAACCCCAGTTAGCATTGTTGTGATTAATATCTCTCCTTTGATCAAAATATCTATTAGATGGGTTTTGTTGTCTTCGAGAAAAATTACCGTAAGGTTGACAATCTCTAGTTTAGTTATTCCTACCATAATTTCCAGAATTGTTAGAACCAAAATGTTGAGATCCGTTAACTTGTCTCCAGTTTCTTGGAGAAGGAAAATTCCAACTTGATAAACCCCCTTGGTACTGTCTAAGATCACGATTATCTCTCCTACCAAAATTATTTTTATTTTTGCACGTGGGAATGTGCTTAACCGAATTATCATACTGACTATGCTGAGTATGATGAGTAACAGGAATGACAGAATCCTTATGGTTACCAACATAATGGGTATTATTACGGGAACAAGTACTACCAGTTTTGTCCTCTGTTATCAATTTATCTGAATTTCCACAAGTTGATACACGGTTGGTCTGTGGGGCTTTGACCTGAAATTTATCAAAGTTTTTTCCGTGATGTACAGGACTGATTGTTACAGTAGGATTACTTATGTTGGCCTGACGCCAAGAATCAGTACTATTTGAGGCAGTATCATTAGTACGTGGGAAATTCTATTTGCCACGAAAAGATTTATGTACACCATGTTTGACGTTACTGTTAGCATTGAGTGCACATGGCTGACTCTTTGCCTTACTGACGTGTTGATAATCAACTATATGTCCAACGCTGTCAACCTTGACAGTAGACAACACCTTGTTGCCTAAGACAATATCTAATAATCCATGAACTATTTCCCTTAATTCGGTAATTTCTACATTTTTGAGTGAAATCTCTTCACTTTGTTTCTTAATTAAGTTATCAAATGTCAAAATTTTTCACCTTTCCTCCGCGAGTGATTTCTCAATTTCAGTCATTTACTCTTTCTCCATCGTTAACTCTTCTAATCTCTTTTTCTCAACCTTTTCTGGAAATACAGCATTTTTCTCTTTAAGTTGGTGATGAAGAACAATATTATCATCCAATAGACCAAGAAGTGTTTCATTATAGGTCTTCTCACGTTCCTTGGCCTCAACTTTTAATTTCTCACATATCTCTTTCTTTTCTTGAACTTCCTGCGTGAGATTTCTAACTTCGATATGCTTATCTTCTGTCTGAGCTTCCAACTCTTTCATCTTGCTTAATGCCGAATTCAATGCTGTTTGCGAACCAGTAAGTTCCAAATTCGAATTATGTAGATCATTTGTAAGTTTGGACACTGTCTCATGTAGTTCGCTCTCTTCAGCAATACTTTCTAAAAAATTCACCTCACTCAATAAATCCAGAATCGTTTCCGTATAAGACTTCTCGCGATCCTTGGCCTGAACTTTTAATTTACAACACATCTCTTTTTTTTTCTTGAACTTTCTGCGAGAGATTTTTCACTTCGACATTTTTATCTTCCATCTGAGCTTCCAACTCTTTGATCTTACACTATGCTGAATTCAATGCAGCTTGTGATCCAGAAAGTTCCAAGTTAATTTGTGTAGATCCCTTGTAAGATTGGACACTGTCTCATGTAGTTCACTCTCCTCAGCAATATCTTCTAAAAAAAACTCACTCTTTCCCGTTCACTTCGTTTGTTATCTTGTATTTGCTCCTTTTTCTGACCATCAGGAATGTCGTTGTGAATTATATTGTGTATATTCTTCAATATATGATCGTGTTTAACATCAATCATCATCTCATCATCTCAACCCACAACCCGTCATGGGTCGTAGGGGTGCCATGGTGGAAGCATCAGCAGACAGGGTCCTCCACTGCTCTCTATTCTCAGCAATGCGTACAAGTGTGGAAAAACCGTGTCCTGCCCATTCTTTAATGTTATCAGCCCAGGATTTTCTTTGCCTTCCTCTTCTCCGTTTACCTTCGACTGTTCCCTGGAGGATCGTTTTCGAAAGGGAGTCATGACGAGTTACATGCCCAAACCAGGCAAGCTTTCGACGTTTCACTATTGACAAAAGTGGTTCTTGGTGGCCTGCATAGGTGTTTATCTTCTCTCTAACATATACATTTGTTTTGTGCTCTTTATAGCAAATGCGCAAAATTCTTCTATAACATTTATGTTCGAAAGCCTGAATCCTTCGCTCCGTATCTGCAGTGAGTGTCCAGCCCTCACACCCATACAAGAGAATAGATAATATAAGTGATTTGTATAATTTGATCTTCACAGGAAAACTGATGTTACTTTTCCAGATCACATTCAACCTTGTCATTGCAGCTGAGGCCATCTCAAGTCTTGTCTTGATTTCCTTACTTGATCTTCCATCACTACATATAGTGGACCCGAGATATTTAAAGGTTTTAACTTCTTCTAACGTTTGCCCATTTAACGTAATGTTAGTCGGAACATGTTTCTTATGGCTATTCACCAATATCTTGCTTTTTTCTATATTAATTTCCATCCCATACGTTCTTGTTACTTTCTCCAGTCTAGAGGTAAGGTCTTGAAGTTCTGATTCTGTTCCAGCTATCAGATCAATATCATCAGCAAAACGTAGATTACACAGAGGTCGGCCTCCAATCGATATGGTTGATTTATAATCGTAGAGAGCCTCCTGCATAATATGTTCTAGATATATATTAAAGAGCACTGGTGACAGGATACCTCCCTGGCGAACTCCTACAGTTGTTTTGAAAAATTCTCCAATGTCATTGCTTGCAAAAACAGCACTGCAAAAACACACGAAGGTCGTAAAGCAGTAAATGAGCTAAATCCTTAGACATAATTAAATGAGGAACGGAATGAAACTGATCCTCAGCAAAATACCTTAGGGCTTTTGACGCATTAACCAAAAAACTGTCCATCACATATGTTTCAAGTGCTGGGCCTTGCAATTTACCATAACCCCTATCTTCCTCAAATAAATACTCCAACATAGGCCTCATATCCTCAGGATCCATATCAAAATCCATAGTGACTCAATCACTGAGTAAAATATGTATTAACCACCTATAATTACAATAAGTTTATGTCTCTGAAAGTTTGGACAATTACCTTTCCACCTCTCACAGCTAAATATCTCTCCAAGAAATTCAAATTATCCGTTAATTACTGTGTAGCAATTCCTATTAATATGAGGAAAGTTAATATTATATTATCGTGTAGCCATTAATTATTTATGCATTAAAAAATCCTATAATAAGTCACAAAGAATTGACGCACGGTATAGACAATAAGAACAACAGTTACGAAGACAAGATACTAGAAAACAAATGATAACGTTCGTAGAATCAACTGAACAATAAAGCAGAACTAAAGAAAAAAAATATTGCAAAGCTTGCAATGACAGCTGTGAATAGAATGACAAGACAAGCAACAACACAGTGTATAAACGAAAAAAATTTGTACAGACATAAAAGATAGGAAAGAGAGGGAGACACCAACGAACAAATCAATCAAAAACTAAGGTGCAGAAAAAATATTACGATCACAACAATGAAACGTTTCGTCACACCTAAACAATTACTGTCGTAAGGGAAAAGTAGCGATCTGAACTTCGGCAAGGTTTATATCCTTGAACCGGAATTATCGCTCAATTGAAACTTGCAAACTTAATCCCTACAGAACATCTGACAAGAGCCCGAATTAACTTCGAGATGAACCTCGTTTGTCAGATCAACCTCCCAACCAAACCCGCAGAAATATGGAACATAACGACATAGAACAATCAATAGAATAAATAATGCATAATATCGAGGAAGGCTTGTTACATATACATAAAGTGGCACAGTTTACAAACAAAACCACTTATCTTCAATAAAGGAAAACTCCTGTCCTTCCCGCCAAAACGATGGGTATCGATAAACACAACATATGCAAAACTCCAACGTTGATAGGCACAGGGTACTCCTCGTCAAGTCTTGCAATCTGACAGTAGATAATCCAATTCAAAGGAGGTACTTGACATCTAGTCTTGAAACTCGTACACGAAAACTGGAACAGGTAACACTGCAACTCTTGACTTGTGGCATCCGTAAGGAAGGACTGGAAACACTGCAGATCTATCACTTGATCTCCTTGTATTTGTAGAGGTACAATGTCAAACACACCATATTACTGGCTCACCACTTGACTTTAGTTGAGGAAGCCAAAGGTTAATATAATTCGCTGTTGAAATAATACTCCGTATCACTGACGACCACATACATTAGTGGTTGATAGGGCGACATTGTCCAAAAACTTCTGTTACCGTTACCACAAAACACTGGAAACTACCACATATGTTAGTGGTTTCTCTGGGGATCACTGTTAAACTTCTGTAGATGATATAACCCCATGAAGCTGGCTCACCACTGTTGCAACTGAGATGTGGTGTGGTGTATGATAAACAATGTTAATTTTATGGCTGATGAAGGCAATCAGCTTATGTCGGGCTTACGGGTGGCCGACTGATGTGTAAATATATATACGCGAATGTGTATAGGTTCTTTAAGTGTGTCCATGGTACAGTCACTCACACCACAGCAACGTACGGTCAAGCATAGACCAACGGGTAAGACTAGTATGCGTATCCAATTCACAGTACATAGTTTATTCATACAGTAACATCGACATCAGGGACGGTACACTTCACAGGTTACAATAGCATACAAAAATCCATGGAACATAGGTTGCAAAGAACGTCGTAACTTTCCAGTATAATATAAATCCATAGGAAATAACATCTATCAAAAGGACTGCCTACATTGCAGTTCACCACAGTTCTCATCTCATAGTATTACAGTGAAAACATCCGTCCACAAATGACTGCCTACATCGCAGTTCTAGTATTATAACAGTAAATCCATCAAGAAGACTGCAGACATCGCAGTTCTAGTATTATAACAGTAAATCCATCAAGAAAGTAAATATGACTCATAACACTGGCCGGTACACTCCATGGCCTCAGAACATATCTTCGAAAAATCTCTTAAATTCTCCCTTTCACAAAAATATCCACTGGTACACACCATGAAAACATGGCTAACAACCATCCCGGAACACTGCTCGAAACACACTGTCTCGAAATTACCCTATCTCAGTACAGCTCAGTAACAAAAAACTACATGCGCGGACTCACCGCGTGAGACCACCGCTCAGCTCAAACCGTCCCTACCCACAAATATCACTAGGGACATGAACAGTTTTCTTTACCATATTTTTAAACATACTAACAACTAGTCAGTTGAGCTGTGTTCAACAATTACTGAGCATACAGCTCCCAACTAAGAAATTCTCTCATCACGCAGAGCGTGTTTACTAGCGTTTACAAAAATCCGACCCATACGTTCAAGTCTTTAACACTTAACTCCCCCTGATTCCGTACGTAATTATTTTCAGCTCTGGACGGAATTATTTTTAAGCCCCAAAAATTTACACATACATAATTTACGTTTACTTACAATGTGTGTCTAATCATGAGTTAAGTATAACATATTATACATCAAATTAAAGTACATTGGATGAACAATATAAATCCATATGCCTTTCTAGCTAATTTTATGTTATGTTTATGTTATAACAGATAACATGTACACGGAAAAAAGATAACTTGAAATTTTGAACAAAAATTTTCGACTTACGTAAGGCTTGTAACATAAATTGTTATCACAATACAGTTTCACTGCTCTCTTTGTGCAGGTAATCCATTTAGAAACACAGAAAAAGTAAGAAAGTTATGGTTGATCACACAGTTTGTTCACTGTTCACATATTAGTAACATATCCTGTGTGTTTTCGGCCATTATGGCGATACGACAAAACACGATTAAAGATGAAGATAAATGTGAAAAAATCCGTTCAAACGCAAATAAAAGACGTTGAAGCTTGTTGAAATTTGCCCAGTTTTGTGTTTACTTCCGTTCGAGATAAATTCCGGGCAGTATAAAATATCAGAATCGAAAGAAACAATGAAATAAATCAGTGTCTTTTAAAAGATCTTACGTCTACAGCGTTCGGCCCTTGCGTCTATTATTAGATCTTACGTACGGAATCAGTTAATAAGAAATGTGACTTAACAGAACATCATTTCGTTGCTAAAGTCTGAAAGTTTCTTCATGCCAAGATTAAAACATTAATTCCGTAAAAGAAAATTTTGGTATAAGTTTGAAATTTGGTGTCCATTACCTCTGCAGTAATGTTGCGTTTCTTTTTTTGAACAGTATATGATGATGTTGGAGGCGATTATGATGATGATGTTTATGACGAAAATGATGATGATGATGGTGATTATGATGATGATGTTGGTGGTGATTATAATGATGTAGTTTATGACGATAAGGATGATGATGTTGGCGGCGATTATGAAGATGACTTTTATGACGATAATGATGATGATAGTGGTGAAAATGATAATGATTGTGATGATGATAATGGTGGTGATTGTGAGGATGATTATGACGATAATGATGATGATGATGGTGGTGATTATGATGATGGTGATGGTGGTGATTATGGTGACGGTGATGATGACGAAAATTTTGATAGTGGTGTCGATTATGATGATGATGATGTTGGTAATTATGATGATGATGGTGGTGATTATGATGATGATGGCGGTGATTATGATGATAATGGTAGTGATTATAATGATGATGGCGGTGGTGATTTTGATGATGATGATGGTGGTGGTGGTGATTATGATGATGATGATGGTGGTGATTATGGTGATGATGGTGATTATGATGATGATGATGGTGATAATTATGATGAGGATAGTGATAATAATTATGACGATATTGATGATGAAAGAACTAAAGTTAAGTCCACCCGTTTCACATCGGGGACAAACGTACAAAAAACAGTCCAGAAAAAGAAAATTAAGAACAAATCTACATTCTTAAAAATAAAGGTTAAGAAAAATATAAATCCGCTCAAAATGATCGCTGTTATCACACTGTAGAAAATGCAAGTAAGAAAATGAGCTTGAGAAGTTATCATTGCTGCGGATATTACGCCAATATGTCATCGAGTCCTAGTTATAACGAGGTATAATGACAGATAATGAAGACAGCTCGCATACCTTCCGTTTCTTGTTTGCCGCAGTGCTGATTACAGAACTAAATTTAACACTTGTTACTTGGATTCAGTTACTATTTTTGGAATAATGACATAAAATAATTATGTTGAAGAGACATGCGTTAATATTATAAATGGATTTAATTGTTTTGGAGGGATGGGGATAATTCTGATAAATGCAAGGAAGATTCAAAGACAATGTTATGAACAGGACATCCACTGACACACACACACACAAAAAAACAGTCGAACGCGTTAGAAATCAGACCTTGTTCTGGAAATCCTAGCCAGGCTAAGAGAAAAAGAGGGAGATAACATGAACATATAGAAGAGAATAAGACAGCTATATAAATGGAAAGGTCTGGAACTGATAGCGGAGGACTGGAAAGCCTGGCGTGGAGTTACTGAAGGCTGTCACAGAGGTTTTATGATTATTGAATTGCTTATATCCTCTTCTTTTTCTTTCACCCGTATCCCCTATTTTATTATCACTCTTTACCTTTTTCTTGTATTTTTCGCAACCCTTCGTTTGCGAGAAATCAAATTTTCCCACTCTCACTTTCGCCAGTTTCGTTTCTCATTTAGAAACGCGTTTCATTGCTGATTAAACTGAGAACTCAGTTATGACGTAACGTGTCAGCCCCTACACGAGACGCAGAGTGTTAGAATGCATTCCGTCAGACAGGGGAGCAGACAGCTGTCTACAGTTTCCCCTGGGACAGTGTTTCTTCGGCTAAGTTTCTGGGCCTGAAGTGTGAGAATTCACTCCGTCAGACATGATGAGGAGACATTTGGCTGGTAGTTTGCGTCTGACGTGTAGTTTCCAAGGTAGATTCTCAGTGTCAGGTGATATGACACTCACGCTCCACGGCCAGTTTTGGCGTTAGGTGCGAGAAAGCAAAGTGTCAGTTATGGTTCTCAGGATGAGTTTCTCTGGGAGGTGTGAAAAACTGCTTCTGCACTGGAGACGGGTTGTCTGAGATTCGCAACTGACACGCGCCCTCTCGGTCAGTAGGTGGCAGTTACGGCATGCGTTTAGGTGTTAAACGTAAGCGTTAAAGACGGAAAGGGGAGAGTACTTCTTTTTGCGAAATTAAACGTTTACCTCTTTGTCTGGTAATAGATATAACCAGAGTTTGAAACTAGATTTTCATTATTGCTCCTAAATTTTGCAGTAGACAGATCGCTGTGCTAGATCATATATCTGTGTTTTGGCGAAGTCTGAGTTTCTTGGCCATTTTGCCGAGCTCTAGACTACCATTAGATTGCAGTATTCTAGTTCATGGTTTAGTCTGTAGTTCTGTGTGGGGAGGTAAATATTATACATATTATCTAGTATTTTGTGAAGTGTTTAAAGTGTTAAATCGCTTATTTTATTTCACTAGTTAGATTTGGTGCAGAGCGCTTAATTTATATAGTCTGTATTATTTTATAGTGACGAGTTACAGTGGAAAACATAAATTATATTTCTAGCTTAAACTCAGTCGGCTATTAAGGAATTTAATTTTACTGCTAAAATAATCAGACGAGAACAATTTTTCTAAACTAACTTATAAATGCTAGAAGCCTCATGAGTGTTGACGGAATACGCACGTATTCCTAATTCAGGAGGATTGATGATTTTTAAATATAACTTATTTCTCAGGAAGGTTTAAATGATAAGTCAAGCGGTACGCTTGCAGTTTAAAAAAAATGTAAGTTATAGTAAGTACATATATGTAAAATATTTCATATGTGGTTTTTCTTCCCTATTCAGTGAATACTGGGGTAACCCAAAACTTTGCCGGCGTTTAGTACAGAGACATACCTGTGAGAAACCTAAACAGTTTTATCTTTTAACCACGTGGGTTTACAAGTTAACACCTGTCTGACAGTGCGTGTGTCTTCATAAATAGACAGAGTACAACTCTCACTAACGGGTTTTATTAAAGACTAAATGTTTTATACTGGGCCTTTTAGCCAGATCAGATTTTCTGCACAAACTCTATGTACAAATTTAGCCGTGGTGGCAAGTAACATATTCACGTCAGTAACATTCCGACGGAGTTTCGACTAGTGGTGTGGTGACCAAATATAGTCCTTTCCTGAAAGTAGACACCGATCTGACATTCCTCAATCTTAGTATACTGACTGAGATCAGCTGTGAAGGTATCTATATCTAATGAGAGTAGTGTATTATAGATAACCTTACTTGCTGCCACATATATATATATATATCTCAGTCAGAATTATTCTGGAATAGTGTGATGACTACGTTATGTCTAGGGTATGTGTATGATGAAGTGTAAGTCAAAACAACAACAGACAGATAAACAATTTAATTTATTCCACTACACTTGACAACACTGTGACACTCACATACATAAAACACTCTACAAGGATATCTTAAAGAAGTCACTGATAACTTTTCAAATAACAATATGTATTCATTGCTGTCATGAATGAATATGTGTCCTGATTCAAATACAAAGGGAACCAGGAATCACAATCAATTTTACTTACAAGTTATATGTACAGAATTTATCAATATGAATATTGTAATGACATATATTATTAAAAGTATCCTATGTGTGTCAGTTGTGTAGTAGTAATATGAGGTAATACTGGTTTTATTTTGTTCAAGCTCTGTTGGTATTTGTCATCATGACTTCAATAGTTTGTCTTTATGGGAACTATTATTGGAGATGTTCTCAGTTCCTGATATTAACACAATTTAATTCCCCTCTTAATATTATTTTTACAAGGTCATTTTAAGCTGGGGGTACATAATTTTGAGCTCAGCTGGCCACATCAGCTTATCTTGCGTGATGGCGGCAGGAACAGACTCCTCTGCTCGATTCTCCCCTCGGCTCTGGAGACACCTCACTGATAGCTAAATGGACCAAGGAGTATGCTGTCCGACTCTGGATTCAGCAAAGCTCTGACCAGGTGCTGCTCAATACCATCAAGACCACGGTCCCTGAAAACAAGAAGGATGTACCTTCTACTTCATAACTAATTTATACTCTCTTTTTACACTGAGCACAATACATCACAAACATTGAGTTCAGAGCGTTAGGCCAACTGTCAGCTTCATCTGAAATACTTTATACCAGTATTTACCTCCTTAATGGTTACCACGCCTCTGCACTTCCAGCATTATTTCTGTCTAATCAATAATCTAGGTGTCAGGGTACTGTTTGGCCATTCCATGCAGTTTTACTTTCCTCCGACACCTTCTGTTCAGGCGGGAGCATTATAGGCTTTACATCATGTTTGCTACTGAACTACACATATATACAGGCATAAATTAACAATTCACATTCAATTTTCATTAAAAGATACTGAATGTTTCAAGCTTACCACAATTCATGGAAACAAACACAGATACGTTGATTAGCAATGAATTCTGGCACAACTACTGGCACAAATTCCCATCTGCTTATGTTCCAGGCTTTTATTTAGCAAAAAATATGAGCTGGCTTCAACGCACTGTTGCTTTATCAAGCTTATTTGACTAGTGGTCTCGAACTAACGCTCCTAAGTGAGTATATCAGCGAGTCTAGCCAATGGAGCCACGTTTCGACAAGTATTTGAAAAAAATTTTAACTTCCTACGTCTCCCCTAACAACCAAAGATAGTATTTATAGCCCGACTAATCGCGTTTAGCCTTACATATCATTCCAGCCAATCAGTTCAAATGTAACTTGTGGCCCATTTCCCGTACAATGGTGGTGTAAAAAAAATTTACCACTGAGCGATTCTGATTTTGGGTGTTGTCTGACAGCACCATCATTTTATTTTGGCTATAACTTGTTAATTCCTAGACTATTTGCATAACGTTGTACATATTCTTTGTCAGCAAACCCTAAGGAACCCAAATATATATATTTAATAGAGCTAAGTGGCTGCGTTCAAAATATGCAATTTCTTCTACCTCCTGTTTCGAAGATGTGCTGTCTGGGTACTGTAATGTTTTCAAACGTAAACCCATCTATTGTTATCTTTCCTAATAAGCGTTTTTTGTGATTTTAAAACCTAACTCTGGGAAGGGTAGTGAATTTATCACTGTCCGTCTGAAAAAAAAAATTAGTGCATGTGGCCTTACACGCGTGATAGTAGTAATTGTGTATCGCGCGACGCGTGTTGCATGCGTTCCTGATTTTCAGCCCTCCCTCTCTCTTTCTATTTGAGTCCATCTGTTCGTTCGTTTTGGTAACGCAGTATAATTAATGTTAGGATTAATTTAGGTCATTACGCAGTCTGCCTCTCAATGTTTTTCCAAGAAATACAGCACACGTTTCATTGAAGAAAGCGGGTAATAATATAGTAGGCTTTTACTATCAACGTGAAAGCGTTACAATTTGCAGACGAAGCATAAAACCAAGGGGATTTCGAGTACATTCCTTGTGACAGCACTGTTATTTTACCATTGCTCTTTTCTTTATTAGATTTATTTGTTAGGCTTTATATTTACTTGATAATTTATATATGTGGATTAGAATATTCCACGACATCTCCCCTCTTAAAACAGACATTATATGTCAGTCCTTTATTCTATATACACATAGAGAAATTTATTATTAGTTCTGGGGTTTACGGTGATTCTCATCACACGGATGGCGGCTTAAAAATCCGCTCCCAAATTTGTTTTTCCAGAAATATACTCAATGCTAAAATTATATGGAGCCAAAAGTAAAGACCATCGGAGTAACCTGGAGTTCTCATGCCTAGCCTGTGCTAGAAACGATAAAGGTTTGTGGTCTGTTTGCAACTTAAAGGCCTTCCCATACAGATAAATATTGAATTTCTTTATTGCCCATATTACTGCAAGACATTCTTTTTTCGCTAGTTGAGTAATTGATTTCAGCTTTATTCAATTTTCTGCTAGCATATGCCACTGGGCTTAATTCCCCATCCAATGCATCGGATTTCTGTAGTAGAGTTGCACCTAACCCAATATTACTTGCATCCGTCCTTACTATGAATTCTTGACTTAAGTCAGGTAATTTCAAAATGGGTTTACTTGTGAGCTTTTCCTTCAATTCTTGGTAAGTCATTTCACATTGTGGTGTCCATGTAATGCGATCTGGATGTCCTTTACGTGTCAAATCAGTTAACGGTGCACATATGGAATTAAAGTTTTTGATATACTTCTGGTAGAAACCACATAATGAGACAAAGGATCTCACGTCCTTCTTGGTTTGTGGTCTCGGGGCTTTCTGTAGTTTCTCTAAATTCTTTGGGTCAGGGGTCATGTTTCCCTGATAAACTGTGTGTCCCAAAAATTCCAATTCTTTACATCCAACGCAACATTTGGTTGGTCGGGCTGTTAAATTTGCCTCCCTAAGTCGATTAAACAGCATGTTCAGAGAGTCAATGTGTTCCTCAAATGTTTCTGTTGCTATCAGGATATCATCCATGAAATTTGTTATACATGGATTATTCAGAGGGTCCAATAATTTTCTCATCATTCTAGAGAAGACACTAGGCGCATTCTTCAATCCAAATGGCAATCTATTAAACTCATAGTGTCCTTCTGAGGTACTAAAAGCTAGGTATGGTCTAGCCTCAGGCTTTACTGGAATCTGATAGTATCCTTTACTCAGATCCACTTTTGAGAAATATTTAGCTTTATTTAGTTTGGCAAACAGCTGATTTGTATCCGGCAATGGATCCACCTGTCCTTCTGTAATAGCATTCAGTCTCCTGTAATCTATACAGAGTCTATGTTCTCCAGAGGGCTTCCTTAAGAGTACAACACCGGAACTATATGAGGATTCACTGTGTGAAATAATTCCCTCCTTCAATAGATAGTCTATCTCTTCCTTCAAAGCTTTCTCCTTAGCAAACGGAATCGAATATGGTTTCATACAGACAGGTGTGGGGTCTATCAGTTTCATATCATATTCCAATAGGTTTGTATGCCCTGGTCGGTCTGTTAACACCTCTGCATGATTATTTAGAACCTGTTGCACTCTCTCTTTCTGAGTTTTCGTTAAATGTGTACTGATTTTCACCTGTGCTGCTGTCTCACAGGGGTGTAATGGATACTCAAATGATGAAAGTGGTTCCTTTTCATCTCCATGGCGATGGACAAGGTCAACAAGTGTGTCTCTTCCTGATGTTCTCTTTCCAAATATTTCTTCAGGAGATTCACATGATAGATTTTTTCTTTCCCCTTCTTATCTATCTTATAATTTTGTTCTAGACACCTTCTCTAGAACTGTATATGGACCCTGCCATCCAATTTGTAACTTATTCTGACTCCCGGGCAAAAGAAGCAGTACTTTCTCTCCCACAGCCAAATTTCTGTCTTTCGCCTTCCTGTTATAATAGGCAGCATGTTTCTTCCTGGCTTGTTTCAAATTTTCATTGGCAAGTTTCCAACCAGTTTTTAACCGAGTGGTCAGCTCATTCACATATTGGTATGAAGATGTAATGTTTTCCTCTGCCTTTTCATCAGTCCACGTTCTTAACAAAGCTACATATGGACCTTTAATTGTGTGGACCTATTTGTCCATGCACCGGTATGGTCTCTTCCACTCGAAGCTTTATAGTGATGATTTTTCCTCCCAGAATTATCATTCACAAAACGACCGCTACCAATTTTTCTTTTGGGGCTTTCTCCCCACTTAAAATTCTTGATGAGAGATTTCCTCTCTACATCCTCATCCTCCAGTTTGTTTAAGTCCGATTGAGGGATTTTCGGCTTATCCTGGGGTAAGACATCTTTTTGCACTCTCCGCATAGTGGCCATTGTAAAACAGTTAAGTGAAGCTTGTCCGTGAAAAGGGGCTTCCCATTCCATTTGATCCACTTTATCAAATCTATTTTTCTTTTTATTATCAGGCCTAATTTTGCCCCGTGGCGTGTCCAGGTCCTGATCCATGTTCCCACTTGTGGGTGTTCCCTCATGTGCTATGCTACACCTATCTACAAAATTCTCAATGTCCCATCTTGCTTTGGGCCAATAATAATTGTGAGCCACCTTTTGAATGATGGTACCTATCTTCTCATGGTCCCCATCTGGTTTCACATGTAGGCTCCTTATTAAGTCTGCCCTATATCTTTTAGGAAGTACCAGTTGTCCCTGACCTTTGGATCTAGCTCCAGTCTTCCTATACATCAACTTGTTTTTCATGTAAAAATCTCCCTTGCCTGGAGTTGTATGACAAGTTGACAATTTTCTGAAACAAGGCTTGAGTGTTTTATCCCCAGCCTGTGCCTTCCTCATCTCTTCTGGAGTGGTATCTAACATAATATCCTCCTCCTGTCTTGAGGTCGACCTGACCTGAAGGGTTGCCATATACACAGGTTTCCTTCTGCAACGGTCAGTGTCATGATTGTCCATCTGACAATTCTTACACCACCTTTTTCCTTGGTTGAAAGATTTTCTTTCATCATATTTCCTTTCATCGAATTGTGGGAATTTATTTTTATTTTCATACCGTGGCCTATCAAATTGGTGCTTACCTTTATTTTGATCCTTAGGATCAAATTTATTAAAGTTCTGTGGTGCCCTAAAGTTGTCCACCTGTTTCTTTTTATTACCTGTTACCTCTGCTTGAGCTGCTTGATACCTTTCAGCAACATTTAGCAACTCACCCAGCCCTCTGCACCTTGTTCCATGAGAAACTTTCTCAGGTCTGGAGCCATGGACTCTCTTAATTGTTCTATAAGGACCATTTCCTTAAGATCTTGGGTTTTCCCCAGAGAAGTCCATTTCTCCAAGTATGTCTCTATTCGTGCAGAGAATTGGTGATAGGTTTCACCTGACAGTAGTTTAGCATTCCTAAATTTTTTCCTATAGAATTCTGCATTCTTTTCATATCTTAACAAAAGAGCCTGCTTTAGCATGTCATAATTTTCCTGATCACCTCTACTCATTTTTGCAAAAACTTCATAAGCTGCCCCACGAAGTCCCTGAGATAACTTTAAGCTCCACCTTTCTCTCTCTAACCCATACGTGGTAGCTAATAGTTCATACCTATTTAGGTAGCTCTCTATATCATCGTCTTTCTCAACAAAATGATCTAAATGAAAATTCATAGCTGAGGTTGAGGCTCCTTGGCTAGCAGTGGCATCAGAGGCAAAGGGACTGGCACCATTTTCAGGAGCATGGCCTTGAAACTCAAATTCCCTGAGTCGTAACTCATGTTCCCTTTGTAATCTCTTATCTTCTGCTTCCCTTTCTGCAGCTAATTTCTTCTCTTCCCTTTCTGCAGCTAATTTCTTCTCTTCCCTTTCTGCAGCTAATCTCTTGTCTTCCCTTTCTGCAGCCAATCTCTTGTCTTCTCTTTCTGCCTCCAATTTCTTAGCCTCAGCCTCAATCTGCAACCTCTTAGTCTCAGCCTCAGCCTCAAATTGCAACCTCTTAGTCTCAGCCTCTAACTTTCTTTCGGCCTCTTTTTCTAATCTTCTTTCTTCGCGTTCAATAAATTTGTCACATTCCGTAGTGACATAGGCAACCATAACTTGCCCATCTAATCCTAACTCTTTTGCAGTCTGTACAGCAGCAGATCGAAACTTGGCCAGGTCCGCCATTGTCTATCAGGTAAATTTCTACAATGTCTAACCAACAATTCAATTTCTAAATATATATCTAATGGACAACACAGGCACCGTGAGCTCAACCTTATTTAATTCCACCCAAGGATACCTTTAATTCTTATATTCCCTGAAGTGAATTACCCCCAATATTTTTAATAGGGAAAGATTCAAAATCCCAAGAGCGAGCCCCCAATATATGTGGTGAAGTGGGATGTTATAAATATTTATAGGGGGACTTAGTGTACTGACTGAGATCAGCTGTGAAGGTATCTATATCTAATGAGAGTAGTGTATTATAGATAACCTTACTTGCTGCCACATATATATATATATATCTCAGTCAGAATTATTCTGGAATAGTGTGATGACTACGTTATATGTCTAGGGTATGTGTATGATGAAGTGTAAGTCAAAACAACAACAGACAGATAAACAATTTAATTTATTCCACTACACTTGACAACACTGTGACACTCACATACATAAAACACTCTACAAGGATATCTTAAAGAAGTCACTGATAACTTTTCAAATAACAATATGTATTCATTGCTGTCATGAATGAATATGTGTCCTGATTCAAATACAAAGGGAACCAGGAATCACAATCAATTTTTACTTACAAGTTATATGTACAGAATTTATCAATATGAATATTGTAATGACATATATTATTAAAAGTATCCTATGTGTGTCAGTTGTGTAGTAGTAATATGAGGTAATACTGGTTTTATTTTGTTCAAGCTCTGTTGGTATTTGTCATCATGACTTCAATAGTTTGTCTTTATGGGAACTATTATTGGAGATGTTCTCAGTTCCTGATATTAACACAATTTAATTCCCCTCTTAATATTATTTTTACAAGGTCATTTTAAGCTGGGGGTACATAATTTTGAGCTCAGCTGGCCACATCAGCTTATCTTGCGTGATGGCGGCAGGAACAGACTCCTCTGCTCGATTCTCCCCTCGGCTCTGGAGACACCTCACTGATAGCTAAATGGACCAAGGAGTATGCTGTCCGACTCTGGATTCAGCAAAGCTCTGACCAGGTGCTGCTCAATACCATCAAGACCACGGTCCCTGAAAACAAGAAGGATGTACCTTCTACTTCATAACTAATTTTTACTCTCTTTTTACACTGAGCACAATACATCACAAACATTGAGTTCAGAGCGTTAGGCCAACTGTCAGCTTCATCTGAAATACTTTATACCAGTATTTACCTCCTTAATGGTTACCACGCCTCTGCACTTCCAGCATTATTTCTGTCTAATCAATAATCTAGGTGTCAGGGTACTGTTTGGCCATTCCATGCAGTTTTACTTTCCTCCGACACCTTCTGTTCAGGCGGGAGCATTATAGGCTTTACATCATGTTTGCTACTGAACTACACATATATACAGGCATAAATTAACAATTCACATTCAATTTTCATTAAAAGATACTGAATGTTTCAAGCTTACCACAATTCATGGAAACAAACACAGATACGTTGATTAGCAATGAATTCTGGCACAACTACTGGCACAAATTCCCATCTGCTTATGTTCCAGGCTTTTATTTAGCAAAAATATGAGCTGGCTTCAACGCACTGTTGCTTTATCAAGCTTATTTGACTAGTGGTCTCGAACTAACGCTCCTAAGTGAGTATATCAGCGAGTCTAGCCAATGGAGCCACGTTTCGACAAGTATTTGAAAAATTTTTAACTTCCTACGTCTCCCCTAACAACCAAAGATAGTATTTATAGCCCGACTAATCGCGTTTAGCCTTACATATCATTCCAGCCAATCAGTTCAAATGTAACTTGTGGCCCATTTCCCGTACAATGGTGGTGTAAAAAAATTTACCACTGAGCGATTCTGATTTTGGGTGTTGTCTGACAGCACCATCATTTTATTTTGGCTATAACTTGTTAATTCCTAGACTATTTGCATAACGTTGTACATATTCTTTGTCAGCAAACCCTAAGGAACCCAAATATATATATTTAATAGAGCTAAGTGGCTGCGTTCAAAATATGCAATTTCTTCTACCTCCTGTTTCGAAGATGTGCTGTCTGGGTACTGTAATGTTTTCAAACGTAAACCCATCTATTGTTATCTTTCCTAATAAGCGTTTTTTGTGATTTTAAAACCTAACTCTGGGAAGGGTAGTGAATTTATCACTGTCCGTCTGGAAAAAAAAAATTAGTGCATGTGGCCTTACACGCGTGATAGTAGTAATTGTGTATCGCGCGACGCGTGTTGCATGCGTTCCTGATTTTCAGCCCTCCCTCTCTCTATTTGAGTCCATCTGTTCGTTCGTTTTGGTAACGCAGTATAATTAATGTTAGGATTAATTTAGGTCATTACGCAGTCTGCCTCTCAATGTTTTTCCAAGAAATACAGCACACGTTTCATTGAAGAAAGCGGGTAATAATATAGTAGGCTTTTACTATCAACGTGAAAGCGTTACAATTTGCAGACGAAGCATAAAACAAAGGGGATTTCGAGTACATTCCTTGTGACAGCACTGTTATTTTACCATTGCTCTTTTCTTTATTAGATTTATTTGTTAGGCTTTATATTTACTTGATAATTTATATATGTGGATTAGAATATTCCACGACAACTGTGCTCGTTGTTAATGTTTCGTGCCTGGACAATTTTAATGTGACCTAAGCAGACATCCGAAGAATAAGAACACCCAAGGAGTCGTTCCCGGAAGCAGAGAATTCATCCTGTCTTTTTGGAACTGGGGATTTCTTGGTCAAAGACTGCCCTTGACGAGTCTGTAGGTGAATGTCCTAAAAATTGTATTACCAGAAATGGCTATCTAAGCTGTGAGTATGAACATGTGCACGTGTGCTCGGCTGAATGAATAAAGTGAATGCAACACGGAGTGATTTTTTTATTTTTGTAATTGGGCACCCATTTTGCTATCTTAACTTTCTGTATGCAAGTATTGCTAAATCATATTTCCCTTAAAATAGAGCAGAGATATCAAGTCTGTCCATACCTTAAGAAGGGGAAATATTAGGCCTAATCTTATGTATCCTTGATTCCTTGGGGCTATCACTTTCTTCCAACAGGACTGTGGGCATACCTCGAGGGATAAGATCTAACTGTGGGTCTATCATTTCTTGTAGCAATTCCTTGAATTTTTTATGACTATGTGTATATGCTTTGATGTAATTTCTATGTGTTGTGAAGAAATTTTAGATGATAATTAAAATTTCTCTTGAAATTAAGCAGCGTGTTGGTCAGCTCGTTCTAGAATATTTATATGATCATTTGTTATAGTTTTCCTACGTCTGTACGTGTAACTGTCGCCTTGTATGTGCGTGCACGTGAGTGGTTAGATATATATATATATATATATATATATATATATATATATATATATATATATATATATATATATATATATATATATATGTGTGTGTGTGTGTGTGTGTGTGTGTGTGTGTGTGTGTTTAGACTGTCTGACTCCTCGAAAGCTGTCGTAGAAGATAGGTGAGAGAGAGAAGATTTCTCGATCTCAGAGACAGCCTCTTAATCACATTCTACCATCTCACTCGTGGAAATCTATTGCTATTACTACTTCTCACTGTGACTATCACTTATTCTAATCTATTCAGAAGGGACCAACCCAAGTCTTAATTCCCCTATCAAAAATCTACGACAAAGGCCTATGCTTCATCTTCTTCTTCTTTCATCTGTTAACTCCAAAGGAGCATACGCCCCAAAGACACGTATGCCAAGTCGTCTTGCCCCATGCCATCAGGTCAAGACCTTTTCATGTCTTCATCATGGCTGTCTCCAGTTTTCTTTTCCATGTGTTCTTCGGTCTTTCTCCACGTGTCTTACCTTTTCACGTGCAGTGATCAGCAAGTATTCTCAATGTGTGACCTATCCATCTCATAGGGTCTTCTCACTTTTTGTTCCACTGGTGCGTGTCTAGTTCTTGTCATTAGTTCCACACTAGTGATCTTGTCATTAGTTCCACACTAGTGATCTTGTCATTAGTTCCACACTAGTGATCTTGTCATACCACTTCATTCCTTCTATTTTTGTGTCTCTATCTATTCGTGGTACATGGCTGTTATGCAAACTACTCTGCATCATTAGCGCAGTAGATCGTAATCTTTCGTGAGCGTACTTGTGCTTCTGTGTGCTTTTGCCGAAGAACAGATCAACCGATCGACAATGATCTGTTAGTCTTCTGACCATGTGTCCAAAGAAGTTGTCATCCATTCAAGCCCTGGTTCCGGGTGTGTTATTTTATTGTATCTCATATTACATCCCTCATCTAAATATGGAATACTGAAAACTAATCCAAATGTACCAAGGGCTTTCAAAGTTCACTAAAGTGCAGCAAACTAACGCAGCAGTAGCTGGCTCTTTACAATGTTACATTTGTCTCTGTATTTCCAGTTTTCATCTCAGCAGCTGACAGAGAATTGCGGTTTCTTGTTTCCTTCTCAACAACCGTAAGAGAACAGCTCCTTAATGTTTTCTTTTTGCTGTTTTGTTTTCTTGTTAGCATTAATAAGAGTTGCTATTTCTGTCTATCTGATCACGCGACCTGTCAAAGTATACTTCTAGTATGAACCGTCCGTGTGATAACTGTAGTTGCTGAATAAGAATAATGGGGTAGCTAACTTGGAGCATAAAGAAGGACTTACAGAACCATAATTTTAATTCCTTTTCTTTTTTACTAAAAACCTGTTGTATTTAACTTTATGAAAACAATGGCCCTCTCAGGTCGCTGAAATTTAATCAGAGTTTGTCCTAGACTGGTAGTGGTGATGGCCTATAAGCTTTATCTGTTGCTCACATGTTGGGCATTCCTGCAGCAAATGTTGGGCAGCCATTTTATCATAGCAACAGGAACTGTAATTAGTCGTTCTTATCTTTAACTTATTTAATAGATGGTATCTCAGTGCCACGTTTAAAGGTCATTAATTCATTATCATATAGCTCCCCCGCGGAACACAGTCCTCCAATAATCCTATGTCGTGTATTCTTGTCTTGTGCCATCAGCTCAAGAACTTTCAGTGTATTCCTCGTCTCTTTTATTTGTGTCTCCATTCTTTTTTCTTCGTGTGTATTTTGTTCGTCCTATGTCTCTCTTACTCTGGTGGTTCCAGAACAAAGACTACCTTCTAATGCTATCAAAATATTTCCTCAAACTACGTCATATCCATTGTCAGCGTTTTCTTCTCATCTCTTGCTGCACCGGCACCTGTCTAGTTCTTGTAATCATTTCCACATTGGTGACCTTGTCATACCTTTTCAAGCCTGATGTTCAAATCAAGGCCTCATTTATGAAAGCGTAGGTTATCGTTGTTGTAGCTTTCCATGTTTCAGAGCCAGACAATAGGTCTGACATGACAGTTATTAGATTAAAGGTTATTATTTGTTCTTTTCTCTCGAGGTGTTAATATTCATCTGTCTGTGTGGGCGTGTATGTTGTGTCTCCGATTTGTTCCTGCATCTGTTTTTGATAAGCCTCTTGATTTTTCATATTTTACGCTTGTTTCAATTTGAAACTCGCTGGCGCCAACAGTGAAGCAGATGAGAATATGCTAAATAACACGTAGAAACGGCGCATGACATCAGTCCTAGAATATGACACTGTTGCATGGGCAACAGATCACACATTCAAAATGTTAACCGACTCCAAACCAAACTATCAGAATCTTAAGAGGAGTCTTTTTTTTTTAAAATAACGTTTTACCTCGTTTTGGCGAGGCGCGTCCCGTTCAACTTAGTTTGTTATGTTAGAGAGCATGTCGAAGTATAAAAGTTCTTCTGGTCTGATATTGAATCTTAACAGGAGTCATGACAACAACGCCTATTGCAGAAATGGAAAAGCTTTCAATGTAGGAAGAATGAAAGGTGAGGAAAGAGGTTATAGATTGAAAGAGCATTTATTGAGAACGCCTTGGTTGACAGCAAAAAGTTGGAATTCTATGGTGAAAGTTAAATTTAAAAATCGCTTGTTCGGTGAAGTAGAGAATAAGAGATTTAAAAAAAGACTAAGAACAATGGAAGAAAATACATGAACCTGAAAGTACGGATAGAAAGGTTTAGGGAAATCCTGATTGAAGATCAATGAAGTTTTTTAAGTTCTTTTGGTAAAACGTTTTTTACGGGATGTGGTACCCAGCCCCATGCCCAACCCTCCTTAGTCGCTGTTTACGACATGCATGGTAGGTACAGTGTTACTATTCTTTGCTTCCCTTTCGGGCCCCGGTAACACACGGGTGAAGATCAATACTCCAGCAAAAGTTGAAAAGCTTCTTCTCCAAATACCATGCCTGCTGGCGTAGGAGATCATGTTTCTCCACAATTTCCTGTCTGCAGTACTGCTTATCAGTTCTTTTGTTGACTTTTTGATCCAGGTCTTTACAGTAGACAATACGACGTCGCTTTCTCTTTGTCTTCCATCGGTTTGTATCCAAGTCTTTGATAGCCTTTGACTAAAACGTCTAACCTACAAGATACTGGAGAGGTCAGAGATCATTGCGCCTCTATCTCGCCAACTGTCAAATCATAAAACTTCAAATGTGTTGTATACAGATTTCTGCGTTCAAAGACACAGAATGAAAGTTTAAAAAAAAAGTTTAAAACAGGTTACATTGAATCTGTTTGTGTATATCGTCTGTTGCTTGCACTTGAGAATAGAATAAAATTGTTGCAAAGAAAATTTGCACAAATTTAGCAATCTATTTAACTGTGTCACGGCGTATTTTCTGGTGGCAGAAAAACTAGGTTGGTGACATCGTTATCAGCAAGTTTTGGCAACCCTGATAACTTTTTAAGAAACGACTGAGTCACGTGAAGAGGACGGATGTCGAATATAGATTAAGCGGGAAAGGCGGAGAGAGTTTTCTGGCTTGTCCGAGACGGACGGTTTTTGGTTCCCCTTTCCATTGAGTATGGATTATGGCCGAGAGTTTGCTATAGTGGTTTATTCTGATGGAAATAATTATAATTCTGGAGTGGTGTAGTGGCCAGTGATATTATTGTCAGGCCATCGGATATAATTTGCCAGTGGATTGAGTTTTCCATTGTTGTAGATTTTGGTTCGCCATAGTGAGCGATTTTCAGTAGAGTTTGGATACCACTGTTATACTGTCATGTATGAGATTAATCTGCTACATTAATTTAGACAAGTTTCTCTGGCATTGTCATGTGTATTTCATACTGTTATTAGCCGTGTGTGGCTATACTGTGTGCAGTTATTTAAGGGAAAGTCTTGTAGAAAAGTGTTATTTCTTCTGTGTCACCCATTGTATGTTGTGGTCGTCTCCTACCGGAGCGAGTGTGGTAAAGTGGGATGATATAAATATTTATAGGGACTTAGTGTACTGACTGAGATCAGCTGTGAAGGTATCTGTATCTAATATGTGTAGTGTTTTACAGATAACCTTACTTACTGCCACATATTTATATCTCAGTCAGAATTATTCTGGAATATTGTGTTGGCAACGTTATATGTCTAGGGTTATGCAAATGATGAAGTGTAAGTCACCACAACAACAAACAGATAAACAATTTAATTATTCCACCACACTTGACAACACTGTGACACTCACAAACAGTCAACACTCTAGAAGACTATCTTAAAAGATTCAATGATAAATTTCAGATATATACAGATGTATTGATTTTTTCTACAATAGTGATCCTGATTCAACTACACAGTGAATACACAGTGAACCAGGCAATATTATAACATGTAATTACAAATATTATGTACACAGATATAAATGTGGTCTTTGCATTGACATACAATATTAGTAATCTATGTGTGTGAGTTGTGATGTGGTAATATGAGGTAATACTGGTTTTGTTCTTCAAGATAGATTCTTATTAGACATCATGACTGCATGTGTTTGTTTCTGTTGGAACTAGTATTGGAGATGTTCTCAGTTCCTGTCATTAAAACAATTAATTACCCCTCTTTAATTAATACAATTCATTTTAAGAGGAGGTGGTACAAATTGTTGAGCTCTGTTGGCCACGAAGGGCTTAACTTTCGTGATGGCGGCAGGCAAAGACTCCTCTGCTAGACTTCTTCACTGGTTCTGAAGACACCTCACTGGTTCTGAAGACACCTCACTGGTTACTACAGGGACCGGGAGCCGCGCTAGCGTAGTGGTTACAACACCGCTCTGGCGACCGGGTGATACAGGATTCATTTGATTTTTCGTCGACCTGACTGGAACTCACCTCACATTTGAGTTCTGACCAGGGAGAGCCGACAGCTGCAATGGGTACCTCCGAAATCGGCGAGTATTTGCCTGAATGGCGAGGGACACCTGTCTCTGTACAAGAAATAAAGGGATACTCACGTAAAATCAATGTCAGGTTAGACATAAAAAAAAAAAATAATAACCTGAGATTTCGCCTCGAGTATTAGCGGGCGAACGCAAAAAAAAAAAAAAAAAAAAAAAAAAAAAAAAAAAAAAAAAAAAACTACAGGGACCAAAGAGTATGTTGTAGCCTCTGGATTCAGCAAATGCTCAGACCAGGTGCGGCTTCAATAACTAGGACCACAGTCCCTGAAACAAGAAGGATGTACCTCCTACTTCAGAACTAATTTATACTATCTGGCTAGACTGAGCACAATACATCACAAACACAGAGTTCAGAGCTTTAGTTTAACTGCTATCTTCTTCTGAAGCAGTTTACTCCAGTATTAACCTCCCTAATGGTTACTACGCCTCTGCACTTTCAGCTATAAGTCCTTCCATGTCATAAGGTAGGTGTCAGTGTACTATGTGGTAATTCCATGTAGTTTGACTTTTCTCCGACACCTTCTGTTCAGGTTGGAGCAATATATATATATATAGATATAGGCCTTGTCTCATGTTCGCTACTGAACTGCACATATATACAGACATAAATTATCAATGTACATTCAATTTTCATTAAAAAGAGATCAAATATTTCAACCTACCACAATTCAAGGAAATAAACACAGATACGTTGACTAGCAATGAATGTAGGCACAAATACTGGCACAAATTCCCATCTGCTTATGTTCCAGGCTTTTATTTAGCAAAAATATGAGCTGGCTTCAACGCACTGTTGCTTTATCAAGCTTATTTGAACTAGTGGTCTCGAACTAACGCTATCAATTAACTATATTAACAGACCTAACCAATCAGGCCATTTCTACCCCATCGTTTGAAAAAAAGTACTCTTACTTCCGTCTCCCTTGACAACAAAAGATAGCATTTATAGTCCGACTAATCGTGTTTAGCCTTACATATCATTCCCTCCAATCAATTCAAATGTAACTTGTGGCCTATTTCCGTACAATGGTGGTCTAAAATTCTGCCACTGAGCGACTCCGAGTTTTTAGATTGTCTGACACCCTCATTATTTTCTTTTGCCTATAATTTATTAATTCCTGGACTATTTGCGTAACACTTAACATATTCTGTGTCAGCAAGCCCTAAGGAATCCAAATATCTCAATCTAAGGGAGCTAGGTGGCTGCGTTCAAAATGTGCATTTTCTACCACCTCCTGTTCACTTCAATCCCCATGTGGTGTCTGGGTACTGTCATGTTTTCAAACGTAAATCCATCTAATGTCATCTTTCCTAATAAGCGTTTTTCAGGGTTTTTTTTTTTTAAAACCTAACTCTGGGAAGGGTAGTGTTTTTATCACTGTCCGTCTGAAATAAAGTTAGTGCATGTGGCCTTACACGCGTGTTAGGGGTGGCATTAATATAGCGAGACGCGTGTTTAGTGTTGCTTGCGTTGCTGCCTTCAGCCCTCCCTTCTTTCCATCTTAGTCCATCTGTTCGTTCGTTTTGGTAACGTAGTATAATTAATGTTAGGATTAATTTAGGTCATTAATCACTTGCGTATCTCAAGGTTTTTCTTAGAACTGCAGTACACGTTTTATTGGGTTGTGGAAACGCATGTATTTATGCAGTGGCTTATATTTAACGTGGAAACGTTACAATTTGCAGACGAAGCATAAAACAAAGGGGATTTCGAGTACTGTCATTGTGACAGCACTGTTCTTTACCATTCTTCTTCCTTTTTTAGAATTTATTTGTTAGGCTTTACATTTACTTTTTAATTTATATATGTGGATTAGAATTTCTCACGACAAATCCTCCCCTCTTAAAACAGACGTTATATGTCAGTCTATAATTCTATATACACATAGAGAAATTTATTATTATTTCTGGGGCTTACGGTGATTCTCATCACACGGATGGCGGCTTAAAAAATCCGCTCCCAGATTTGTTTTTCCACTTATATACTCTATGCTAAACTCAAATGGCTGTAGCAATAATGACCAACGGAGTAATCTAGTGTTCTCATGCCTAGCTTGTGCTAGAAACGACAAGGGTTTGTGATCCGTTTGCAACTTAAATGCCTTCCCATACAGATAAATATTGAATTTCTTTATCGCCCATATTACTGCAAGACATTCTTTTTCGCTAGTTGAGTAGTTGGTTTCAGCTTTATTCAACTTTCTGCTAGCATATGCCACTGGGCTTAATTCCCCATCCAATGCATCTGATTTCTGTAGCAGAGTTGCACCTAACCCAATATTACTGGCATCAGTCCTTACTACAAATTCCTGACTTAAGTCAGGTAGTTTCAAAATAGGTTTACTTGTGAGCTTTTCCTTCAATTCTTGGTAAGCCATTTCACATTGTGGTGTCCATGTAATTCGATCTGGGTGTCCTTTACGTGTCAAATCCGTTAACGGTGCACATATGGAATTAAAGTTTTTGATATACTTTTGGTAGAAACCACATAATGAGACAAAGGATCTCACGTCTTTCTTGGTTTGTGGTCTCGGGGCTTTCTTTAGTTTTTCTAAATTTTTTGGGTCAGGGGTCATGTTTCCCTGATAAACTGTGTGTCCCAAAAATTCCAATTCTTTACATCCAACGCAACATTTGGTTGGTCGGGCTGTTAAATTCGCTTCCCTAAGTCGATTAAACAGCATGTTCAGAGAGTCAATGTGTTCCTCAAAGGTTTCTGTTGCTATAAGGATATCATCCATGAAATTTGTAATGCATGGGTTATTCAGAGGGTCCAATAATTTTCTCATCATTCTAGAGAAGACACTAGGTGCATTCTTCAATCCAAATGGCAATCTGTTAAACTCATAGTGTCCTTCTGATGTACTAAAAGCTAGATATGGTCTAACCTCAGGCTTTACTGGAATTTGATAGTATCCTTTACTCAAATCCACTTTTGAGAAATACTTAGCTTTATTTAGTCTGGCAAACAACTGATTTGTATCCGGCAATGGATCCACTTGTCCTTCTGTAATAGCATTCAGTCTTCTGTAATCTATACAGAGTCTATGTTCTCCAGAGGGTTTCCTTAAAAGTACAACACTGGAACTATACGAAGATTCACTGTGTGAAATAATTCCTTCCTTCAACAAATAGTCTATCTCTTCCTTCAAAGCTTTTTCCTTAGCAAAAGGAATCGAATAAGGCTTCATACAGACAGGTGTGGGGTCTATCAGTTTCATATCATATTCCAATAAGTTTGTATGCCCCGGTCGATCTGTTAACACCTCTGTATGATTATCTAGAACCTGTTGCACTCTCTCCTTCTGATTTTTCGTTAAATGCGTACTGATTTTCACCTGTGCCGCTGTCTCACAGGGGTGTAATGGATATTCAAATGATGAAAGTGGTTCCTTCTTCATCTCCATTGCAATGGACAAGGTTAGCAAGTGTGTCTCTTCCTGATGTTCTCTTTCCAAATATTTCTTCAGGAGATTCACATGATAGATTTTTTCTTTCCCCTTCTTATCTATCTTATAATTGGTTCTAGACACCTTCTCTAGAACTGTATATGGACCTTGCCATCCAATTTGTAACTTATTCTGATTTCCGGGCAAAAGAAGCAGTACCTTCTCTCCCACAGCCAAATCTCTGTCTTTTGCCTTCCTGTTATAATAAGCAGCATGTTTCTTCCTGGCTTGTTTCAAATTTTCATTGGCAAGTTTCCAGCCAGTTTTTAAACGAGTGGTCAGCTCATTTACATATTGGTATGAGGATGTAATATTTTCCTCTGCTTTTTCATCCGTCCACGTTCTTAACAGTGCTTCAAGTGGACCTTTTATTGGCCTTCCAAACAATAATGTTGCCGGGGCCATACCGGTTGAACTATGGGGTACCTCCCGATAAGCAAAGAGGGCGGCGTGAAGGTACTGATCCCATGTATCTGGTTTTTCGTGTGCCAACTTTCTCAGGATTGACATCAAGGTGCCATTAAATCTTTCCACTTGGCCGTTCCCTTGGGGATGATACACACTACAATGGTAGTGTTTGGCCTGGAAGATCCTGAAAACTTCTTCAGTTAGTTTCCCCTTGAACTGAGAGCCATTATCAGTCAAGATTTGATTGGGAAAACCTAACCTTGTGAAAATTGTGAGTAATGCCTCTGCCACATGTTTAGAATCAGTCGATGACAGGGCTACCGCCTCTCCCCACATAGAACAAGTGTCCACCAGAGTCAGAATGTAGCTGTTCCTTCTCTTAGTTCGAGTGAGAGGTCCCACAAGATCCACGGCAACTCTCTCAAAGGGTGTTCCCACTATGGGCATTTCTCCCAGAGTTGCTGGTGCAGTCCAATGCTTAGGTGCTACTCGTTGGCACTCTGGACAGGATTTTACATATCGTTTGATATCTTCAGTTATTCCTGGCCAGAAATAGTGACAAGCTATTCGCTGTCCTGTTGCGCTGATCCCCATATGACCACTGAAGGGAATCGCGTGCCCTAGTTCCAACACTTTAGTCCTATATGAAGTGGGAAGGACCAGCTGTCCGTGACCATTGGATTCAGATCCAGCCTTCCTATAAATCAGCTTGTTCTTCATATAAAATTCTCCCTTGCCTGGAGGTGTATGTGATTTGGGCAACGTCTTGAAACACGGCTTGAGTGTTTTGTCCTCCGCCTCTGCCTTTCTCATCTCATCTGGATGAGTATTTATTGGATTATCCTCCTCCTTTTTAGACTGTGATCTGGTCTGCACTGTTGCCATTATCACAGGTCTCTTGGGATTCCCCAAGAAGACATATCTACACCCCAATATCAGAGGGTAGATTGGCTCATTTATCACTGCTGCTTTTATGATTCCTTCCACATATCGCGTTTTCACCTTTATCCGGGCGACGGGAAGTGTCATGGTAGCTACATCCTTGGTTGCAGTTTGAATCTCCACTGTTTCTGTGGTGTATTGATCCGCCTGCACCAGGTGAGAACTCACAACGGAATCGTAATCTAAACCGGTATCATATAAACATCTTATAGTGACACCATTACAAATGACATCTTCATACACTGGGGGATGGTATGGTTCCTGTAGTTCTGCAGGTTTGACCGTTTTTTCCTTTTTCCCAGATGTCATAGCAGCACAATGAGGAGGTTTCCTTCTACAATGGTCAGTGTCATGATTGTTCATCTTACAATTTTTACACCACCTTTTCCCTTGGTTGAAAGATTTTCTTTCATCATATTTCCTTTCATCGAATTGTGGGTTTTTATTTTTATTGTCATACCGTGGCCTATCAAATTGGTGCTTACCTTTGTTATGATCCCTAGGATCAAATTTATTAAAGTTCTGTGGTGCCCTAAAATTTTCCACCTGTTTCTTTTTATTACCTGATACTTCTGCTTGAGCCGCCTGATACCTTTCTGCAACAGTTAGCAACTCACCCAGTCTCTCTGCACCTTGTTCCATGAGAAACTTTCTCAGGTCTGGAGCCATGGACTCTCTTAATTGTTCTATAAGGACCATTTCCTTAAGATCTTGGGTTTTCCCCAGAGAAGTCCATTTCTCCAAGTATGTCTCTATCCGTGCAGAGAACTGGTGATAGGTTTCACCTGACAGTAGTTTAGCATTCCTAAATTTTTTTCTGTAAAATTCTGCGTTCTTTTCATATCTTAACAAAAGAGCCTGCTTTAGCATGTCATAATTTTCCTGATCATCTCTGTGCATTTTGGCAAAAAACTTCATAAGCTGCCCCACGAAGTCCTTGAGATAACTTTAAGCTCCACCTTTCTCTCTCTAACCCATATGTGGTAGCTAATAATTCGTATCTATTTATATAGCTCTCAATATCATCGTCTTTCTCAACAAAATGATCTAAATGAAAGTTCATAGCTGAGGTTGAGGCTCCCTGAGTAGCAGTAGCATCAGAGGCAAAGGGACTGGCACCATTTTCAGGAGCATGGCCCTGAAACTCAAACTCCCTTAGTCGTAGCTCATGTTCCCTTTGTAATCTCTTCTCCTCCTTTTCTGCTTCCCTCTCTGCAGCTAATCTTCTTTCCTCGGCTTCCCTTTCTGCAGCTAATCTCTTCTCTTCTAATTGGAGCCTCTTAATCTCCCTATCAGCCTCCAATGCTTTAGCCTCTTTGTCAGCCTCAATCTGCAACCTCTTAATTTCTTTTTCAGCCTCTAACCTTCTTTCGGCCTCAAACCTTCTTTCTTCGCGTTCAATAAATTTGTCACATTCAGTAGTGACATAGGTAATCATAACTTGCCCATCTAATCCCAACTCTTTTGCAGTCTGTACAGCCGCAGATCGAAATTTGGCCAGGTCCGCCATTTTATATCAGGTAATTAAATAAAATATCTAACTAAACAATATAATCTGTAATTATATATCCAATAGACAAAACAGGCACCAAGAGCTCAACCTTATTTAATTCCACCCAAGGATACCTTTTAACTTTTTATATTCCCTGAAGTGAATTACCCCCAATATTTATACTAGTAAAGGATTCAATATCCCGGACCGGACCCCAATATATGTGGTAAAGTGGGATGATATAAATATTTATAGGGACTTAGTGTACTGACTGAGATCAGCTGTGAAGGTATCTGTATCTAATATGTGTAGTGTTTTACAGATAACCTTACTTACTGCCACATATTTATATCTCAGTCAGAATTATTCTGGAATATTGTGTTGGCAACGTTATATGTCTAGGGTTATGCAAATGATGAAGTGTAAGTCACCACAACAACAAACAGATAAACAATTTAATTATTCCACCACACTTGACAACACTGTGTGACACTCACAAACAGTCAACACTCTAGAAGACTATCTTAAAAGATTCAATGATAAATTTCAGATATATACAGATGTATTGATTTTTTCTACAATAGTGATCCTGATTCAACTACACAGTGAACCAGGCAATATTATAACATGTAATTACAAATATTATGTACACAGATATAAATGTGGTCTTTGCATTGACATACAATATTAGTAATCTATGTGTGTGAGTTGTGATGTGGTAATATGAGGTAATACTGGTTTTGTTCTTCAAGATAGATTCTTATTAGACATCATGACTGCATGTGTTTGTTTCTGTTGGAACTAGTATTGGAGATGTTCTCAGTTCCTGTCATTAAAACAATTAATTACCCCTCTTTAATTAATACAATTCATTTTAAGAGGAGGTGGTACAAATTGTTGAGCTCTGTTGGCCACGAAGGGCTTAACTTTCGTGATGGCGGCAGGCAAAGACTCCTCTGCTAGACTTCTTCACTGGTTCTGAAGACACCTCACTGGTTCTGAAGACACCTCACTGGTTACTACAGGGACCAAAGAGTATGTTGTAGCCTCTGGATTCAGCAAATGCTCAGACCAGGTGCGGCTTCAATAACTAGGACCACAGTCCCTGAAACAAGAAGGATGTACCTCCTACTTCAGAACTAATTTATACTATCTGGCTAGACTGAGCACAATACATCACAAACACAGAGTTCAGAGCTTTAGTTTAACTGCTATCTTCTTCTGAAGCAGTTTACTCCAGTATTAACCTCCCTAATGGTTACTACGCCTCTGCACTTTCAGCTATAAGTCCTTCCATGTCATAAGGTAGGTGTCAGTGTACTATGTGGTAATTCCATGTAGTTTGACTTTTCTCCGACACCTTCTGTTCAGGTTGGAGCAATATATATATAGATATAGGCCTTGTCTCATGTTCGCTACTGAACTGCACATATATACAGACATAAATTATCAATGTACATTCAATTTTCATTAAAAAGAGATCAAATATTTCAACCTACCACAATTCAAGGAAATAAACACAGATACGTTGACTAGCAATGAATGTAGGCACAAATACTGGCACAAATTCCCATCTGCTTATGTTCCAGGCTTTTATTTAGCAAAAATATGAGCTGGCTTCAACGCACTGTTGCTTTATCAAGCTTATTTGAACTAGTGGTCTCGAACTAACGCTATCAATTAACTATATTAACAGACCTAACCAATCAGGCCATTTCTACCCCATCGTTTGAAAAAAAGTACTCTTACTTCCGTCTCCCTTGACAACAAAAGATAGCATTTATAGTCCGACTAATCGTGTTTAGCCTTACATATCATTCCCTCCAATCAATTCAAATGTAACTTGTGGCCTATTTCCGTACAATGGTGGTCTAAAATTCTGCCACTGAGCGACTCCGAGTTTTTAGATTGTCTGACACCCTCATTATTTTCTTTTGCCTATAATTTATTAATTCCTGGACTATTTGCGTAACACTTAACATATTCTGTGTCAGCAAGCCCTAAGGAATCCAAATATCTCAATCTAAGGGAGCTAGGTGGCTGCGTTCAAAATGTGCATTTTCTACCACCTCCTGTTCACTTCAATCCCCATGTGGTGTCTGGGTACTGTCATGTTTTCAAACGTAAATCCATCTAATGTCATCTTTCCTAATAAGCGTTTTTCAGGTTTTTTTAAAACCTAACTCTGGGAAGGGTAGTGTTTTTTATCACTGTCCGTCTGAAATAAAGTTAGTGCATGTGGCCTTACACGCGTGTTAGGGGTGGCATTAATATAGCGAGACGCGTGTTTAGTGTTGCTTGCGTTGCTGCCTTCAGCCCTCCCTTCTTTCCATCTTAGTCCATCTGTTCGTTCGTTTTGGTAACGTAGTATAATTAATGTTAGGATTAATTTAGGTCATTAATCACTTGCGTATCTCAAGGTTTTTCTTAGAACTGCAGTACACGTTTTATTGGGTTGTGGAAACGCATGTATTTATGCAGTGGCTTATATTTAACGTGGAAACGTTACAATTTGCAGACGAAGCATAAACAAAGGGGATTTCGAGTACTGTCATTGTGACAGCACTGTTCTTTACCATTCTTCTTTCCTTTATTAGAATTTATTTGTTAGGCTTTACATTTACTTTTTAATTTATATATGTGGATTAGAATTTCTCACGACAGCGAGCCAAGTATTAAATTAGTGTCATTATTAAATCCACAGCATAACTTGGTAGTTGACATCTGGGTGGTTCGTCCTATTCTTTAAAAGGCCATGGGGCCTAAATGTTCATTATAAAGCCAGAGCTTAGGATGCGTACAGAGTGTTAGAGGTTGTAGTCACAGTGTGTTGGCGCCTTCATGTGTACGAAGTCACGATAGTGAGTATTTTCGATTGTCCAGCTTCGGGTCAGTGTGTTTGTCAGTCAGTAGCTGTGAACTGTGGTCGGTCAAGTGTGACGTGTCGTGGTATGTAACCCAGTTTTTTTTTTTAGGTCACAGTGTAAGGTTGTTGGTGTCAGTTCAGATAATATTTTGGCATTATTATTGTGGTTGACACGGTGTTGCAAGTTAATTTCGAAGCTAGTGTGGCTAGGATTGTTAGAATATGTGTCAAGTGTGATGAAATAAAGTGCAGTTGGTGCCGGGCTGTCAGTAGACATATTACAAGGTAGTCTTCACGATTTCTTGGTAACATTCGGGGCTCCCTGCGGAGTAAAGTTACGTGTTCAACAGGGCTGGGTGACGACTTCGGTTGTTGTGCTATCCTAATTGATACATTGTGACATTGTGTGTTACCTTAGGAGGGTTAGGAGTTGTTGTTGAGTACCTTTGTGAACTTTTAAGTTTACATGGGTCTACGAGGGTGTTATGGTATTTTGGCTGTAGGCGAGTTGTCCTGTTCCCACCACATGAAGTAGCTATTCAGCCGAACTCTTGCTGCTATCGTCCTGCGTGTGTTCCTGCGCAATAGACTGTGACGGTTGGTGTCCATGTTTTGCTGCCAACCTGCGCTGTAGATGTAGACAAGGTCCAGTGTGCTGAGAGTTGCATTTTACTAAAGTTACTGTCCTGAAGTGTGAAGCCTGCTGATCTGTATGGTTCCGGAGTACTCTATCCTGAAGTCTGCTGGATTCCTGAAGTGTAGTACTGTGGGGTGTTCTGTACGGGGACATATTCATCCTGACGTATCATAGTGCCAAAAGACAGTACGTTAGAATCTGGCACATAGACTTGTGTAGCTGGCCATTCGAGTGAACATTCAGTCGTGATACTGGACATAATCGTATTTTTATCCTATTGTGGACAGTGCTGTGATAGCACCGTTTAGAACATTTTATTCTCCTTGTTAGTGGTGACAGTACCGTGCCAAAGGACATATTTGTATTATCTGGCACCCAGGCTTACGGAAAAGTCTGGTTATCTGGCTCATAGACGAGTATGCTGGTCGAGTAGCTGAACATTCACAGGAGTATTCAGTCGTGTTTCTTTTATAGACAGTGCTGTGATAGCACCCTGTGTAACATTATATTGGTCTGGATTTTGTCAACGGTTTGGAGTACTGTTCGTTTTGTTCTCATTTTCATCACTGGTGCTGATGAGTTACGCGATCAAGCATCGCTGGAGCGTCAGTTAAGTTTTGTTGTTGTTTGTAAGATGTGTTATATTTATGCTTTTTGTTTTTCCTCAAAATTCTAAATTTTCTTTTCTGTCTATCCACCTGATACTATTTATCGTGCAGTCTGATTTTTTAGAGTAGGATAGCTTGGTTTCTTCATCTGCTTCTTGAAGCGTGCTTATTGGTTTGTTGTATTTTTTCTTTCCTTTTGTTCTGTTCTTTTTCCCTACTTTCTGTGTAGAACTTAGTCTGGATGTTTATATGGTGTTAGTTAGTTAGGTGGGATCTTTCACTCTATTTCATATTACTTGGGGTCATTGGTATTATTTACATAGAAAAGCATTGATATGTTATTCTGTTATTATTGGTTATATGTTATTTAGTTTCTTTTGACGGGAGTGATTTGATAGTGGCTAGTGAAGGAGATAGCTCTCAGCACTTCATTGTTAAGTGTAGTGGTTGTTTAGTCTATTGTGTAATATTATATTTGTGTGTTCAAGGGTGGACGGGTGGCGAGTTTAATTCATTCTGGTCCTACTTGAGGGAAAAGATTGAATTAGACTGATTCTTTCTAGGGGGTGGCTGTGTATGTGTAGTGGTGGAGTAAGGCAGACAATTTTCCTGTGACTGCTGCCCTACTTAACATTCCAAGCCCTGTTGGTGTTAGGTGTATTGGTGTAGTTTGTTTTGACATTGTCTTGCATATTCAGTAATTCTTTTTTTGTGTTTAAGTAGTGTGTTCTCTCGTTCCATCTTGCTATCTTGTAAATACGTTTACAGGGATCCCTTGTTTTCGTTCGTTTGCAGTCACGCATTGTATATACTAATCTACCTCTGCTCAACTTTGTCTATAATCTTATTCCTCGTGACCGGGATTATTTCGTAGTGTTTGGTGTGTGTCTTTTCATCTGTGTAGTGTTCATTTTGCCAGTGTAAACACTTATGTAAGACAGATTAGTAATAATTGAATTATTATCTGAGTATAGCACCAGTGTGGGTGCCAGTAACAAACTAGGGAGTAATAAGCTGATTTATTGTTAATGTGGTACAGTGGTGTCATAGCACCAGGAAGTATCATCGGCTGTTGTTATAAAACTGTCAACTAGTGTAAGGGTCTTTGAGTGTATCACAGAGACTAAGTGGTCGGAAGGACCAAATTTTCTGAGTAAGGAGACAGTAGCCAAGGGGCAAAGTAAGACTATAGTTGTTCAATAAGAGGTGAAGTGTATGATGTGTAGATGGTGAGAGGTGAGGTGTTATATACTTACGTGCTTAGATATTTATAAATGTGAGAAGTGATATTGACATTTACTATCATTACTGCATACTTTGTAAGCAGATAGTTATCAGGTGATATAAGTGAAGTGTTTACAGCACATACGATTGAGTAGTTGCATAGTAAAAATCTCTAGCAAGAGATAATAGTGAGTATTCTGAGTGTACACCATTGACCTATAGGCTTTCATTCAGATTGGTAAGGAATGTGGGTACACTGGCAAATAATTAAATGACTATGCCAAAGCAGAATACTACTCAGCGGAGAATCAAAAAGCTTTAGAGAAGGAAAAGATTGAGAAACTGAATGCCTTAAGGGATGCTCGAGCTGAAGAGTTAGAGCTAAAAAGAAAAGAGTTTGAGTTAACAAGAAAAGAAGATGAAAGAAGACAGAGAATTTGAAGAAAAGAAGATAAAAGAAGATGGAGAATTTGAAGAAAAGAAGATGAAAGAAGATAGAGAGTTAGAATTAGAGAGGGAGAGAATGAGAGTAGCTTCGGAGGAGAAGAAGATTGCTGCTGAGGGAAAGAGACTGCAGGTAGAGGCTGATAAGGAAATACAATTGAAGAAATTGGAAGTGGGTTCGAGTGGTCAGAACTCGACTCCTGTGGGGTCCCATCGTCCCTTTAGGCTGCGTCTGCCGAATTTTAATGATAAAATCGACAGTTTAGATTTTTTCCTTGAGAGGTTCGAGGCCGTATGCGTGGCCTGGAAGGCTGACAGAGATCAGTGGCCATCTCTGTTATCTACATTGCTAGTGGGGCCTGCGATGGAGACTTTCTACAGCCTCCAGCTAGAAGAAAGGGCCGAGTATGACAAAGTGAAGGAAAGGTTGCTCCGGAAGTTCCGTCTGACTGCTGACGGGTGCCGGACGCGTTTCAGAAACGCGATGCCAAACGCAGACCAAGACTTCGAGGACTTTATCTCGAAGATAAAACTTCTGCTCAACAGATGGATTGAGATGGAGGGGATTAATAAGGACTATGATGGCTTGCTAGACTTGATGCTACGAGACAAAGTGTTGTCGTCGTGCTCAACGGAGTTGGTGGCGTTCTTCCAAGAGCGCCAACCAAAAGACATTGCGTCCATGGCCCAATTGGGGCATCATTATGTCCTTGCCCACCCAGGCAAACCCATTCACAAGTCAAGTCTGCCAGACGACGTAATTGCCGGTGTCGGCAAAGTTCAGCGCCATCCTGCAATGCAGACAGGGGCCAAGAGCAGAAGTATGAGAAGCCCTCCAGTTCCTATCAGCCACGTAGAGGAAATTATGGGAATTTCCGATCCCATCGGAATGGTCGGCCGAGTTGGCAGAACCGACAATGTAGAAGCGATAGCGACAGAAGAGAGTACCATACGCGGAAGCAGGTACATTTCGAGGATTCTCGAGACGAAGTCCGGTTTTGGTACAAAGCAAAACATCCCAAGCAGAGGTGTGGTTCCTCAGAGAGTCGATCTTCCTACTCCGATGCGCGGTCTTCGTCATCGAAAAGCTCCAGCAAGAGTACACGGGAGGAGAAGAAGAAAGTGCGCCTGTGTTCCAATCGTGGTGGCAATAACCATTGCGCTGACAGGTGTCCCACCATTATTGAACACGCGAATTCAGCGTTTGTGTTGGACACAGTGAACAGCGAGGACTGTGCGGGGTGTCGTCCTCTGTTCCAGGCGAACGAGAGGATAGTGCTACACTGTGGGCATGCGGCACTATGTCTGTCGGCAGTCCATGAGACTGGCAAGGTGGATTTTCACAAAGGTATGGTGGAGATGAAAACAGTCTCCGTGTTGAGGGACACTGGGTGCACCACAATTGGGGAGCGTCGGTCGTGCATCGACGAGTCCTGCCTTACGGGCAAAACTGTGAAATGCACCACTTCAGGTGCAGAGTGGAGTCTTACCCCCAGGCATGTATCAACGTGGACACCCCGTTCCCCGTTTGATCGTCGGCAATGTACGGGGATTGCATAATGCCAGGGGTGTGGCTGGAGCAGAGGCTCAGCATCACTAAACTCCCAAGGGGGATGACTAGAAGGTACATCGTAGACGTGGTTCACGGCAAGTACCAAATGACATGATTGGGAGCAGTAGGAACTTATGCGAGGGTCCGATAGCTGGAGATCGCACAGTTTGGGTGCGTAACGTTTCCCTGATTGCTAGTTGGCGCACACTCAGATGAGTGTTTGATGAGGTCGCGCCGGTTAGATTTGTGGAGGTATTGTCGTTGCGCGACAATACCAAAATGGCAAGTGTGACTTCCGCGAATAGGTGGGGTGTGTGGTGAAGTGGGATGTTATAAATATTTATAGGGGACTTAGTGTACTGACTGAGATCAGCTGTGAAGGTATATATATCTAATAAGAGTAGTGTATTATATATAACCTTACTTGCTGCCACATATGTATACCTCAGTCAGAATTATTCTGGAATAGTGTGATGACTACGTTATATGTCTAGGGTATGTGTATGATGAAGTGTAAGTCATAACAACAACAGACAGATAAACAATTTAATTTATTCCACCACACTTGACAACACTGTGACACTCACATACATAAAACACTCTACAAGGATATCTTAAAGGAGTCACTGATAACTTTTCAAATAACAATATGTATTCATTGCTGTCATGAATGAATATGTGTCCTGATTCAAATACAAAGGGAACCAGGAATCACAATCAATTTTAATTACAAGTTATATGTACAGAATTTATCAATATGAATATTGTAGTGACATATATTATTAAAAGTATCCTATGTGTGTCAGTTTGTGTAGTAGTAATATGAGGTAATACTGGTTTTGTTTTGTTCAAGCTCTGTTGGTATTTGTCATCATGACTTCAATAGTTTGTCTTTATTGGAACTAGTATTGGAGATGTTCTCAGTTCCTGATATTAAAACAATTTAATTCCCCTCTTAATGTTATTTTTACAATGTCATTTTAAGATGGGGGTACATAATGTTGAGCTCAGCTGGCCAGATCAGCTTATCTTGCGTGATGGCGGCAGGAAAAGACTCCTCTGCTCGATTTCTCCCCTGTGCTCTGGAGACACCTCACTGATAGCTAAATGGACCAAGGAGTATGCTGTCCGACTCTGGATTCAGCAAAGCTCTGACCAGGTGCTGCTCAATACCATCAAGACCACGGTCCCTGAAAACAAGAAGGATGTACCTTCTACTTCATAACTAATTGATACTCTAGTTCTACACTGAGCACAATACATCACAAACATTGAGTTCAGAGCGTTAGGCCAACTGTCAGCTTCATCTGAAATACTTTATACCAGTATTAACCTCCTTAATGGTTACTACGCCTCTGCAATTCCAGCATTATTTCTTTCTAGTCAATCATCTAGGTGTCAGTGTACTGTTTGGCCATTCCATGCCGTTTTACTTTCCTCCGACACCTTCTGTTCAGGCTGGAGCATTATAGGCTTTACATCATGTTTGCTACTGAACTACACATATATACAGGCATAAATTAACAATTCACATTCAATTTTCATTAAAAGATACTGAATGTTTCAAGCTTACCACAATTCATGGGAATAAACACAGATACGTTGACTAGCAATGAATTCTGGCACAAATACTGGCACAAATTCCCATCTGCTTATGTTCCAGGCTTTTATTTAGCAAAATATGAGCTGGCTTCAACGCACTGTTGCTTTATCAAGCTTATTTGAACTAGTGGTCTCGAACTAACGCTCCTAAGTGATTATATCAGCGAGTCTGGCCAATGGAGCCACGTTTCGACAAGTGTTTGAAAAAATTTTACCTTCCTACGTCTCCCCTAACAACCAAGGATAGCATTTATAGTCCGACTAATCGTGTTTAGCCTTACATATCATTCCAGCCAATCAGTTCAAATGTAACTTGTGGCCCATTTCCCGTACAATGGTGGTTTAAAAAAATCTACCACTGAGCGATTCTGATTTTGGGTGTTGTCTGACAGCACCATCATTTTATTTTGGCTATAACTTGTTAATTCCTAGACTATTTGCATAACGTTGTACATATTCTTTGTCAGCAAACCCTAAGGAACCCAAATATATATATTTAATAGAGCTAATATGCTGCTTTCAAAATATGCAATTTCTTCTACCTCCTGTTTCGAAGATGTGCTGTCTGGGTACTGTAATGTTTTCAAACGTAAACCCATCTAATGTTATCTTTTCTAATAAGCGTTTTCCAGGTTTTTTAAAACCTAACTCTGGGAAGGGTAGTGAATTTTATCACTGTCGATTTGAAATAAAGTTAGTGCATGTGGCCTTACACGCGTGATGGCAGCAATTGTGTATCGCGCGACGCGTGTTTAGTGTTGCACGTGTTCGGCTTTCTGCCTCTCCCTTCTCTCTATCCTTTAGTCCATCTGTTCGTTCGTTTTGGTAACGTAGTATAATTAATGTTAGGATTAATTTAGGTCATTACGCAGTGTGCCTCTCAATGTTTTTCTTAGAAATGCAATCCCCGTTTTAATGTGTTGTGGAAACGCTTGTATTTATGCAGTGGCTTATATTTAACGTGGAAACGTTACAATTTGCAGACGAAGCATAAAACAAAGGGGGATTTCGAGTACATTCTTTGTGACAGCACTGTTATTTTACCATTGCTCTTTTCTTTATTATATGTATTTATTAGGCTTTATATTTACCTGATAATTTATATATGTGGATTAGAATATTTCACGACACCTCCCCTCTTAAAACAGACATCCCATGTCAGTCCTTTATTCTATATACACATAGATAAATGTAAGTCAACTTGACTTTACTCTGCTGTGGTGCTATCATGGTTTTTATGTAGTTGGGTCCATTCAGAGTAGGCACTACTCATGAAATCTGCCTCAGACTTCTACAACCAATAATATATTTCGGTTATGTTTACTGAACAGCCGCAAGTGTGAGTGCTTGTCTTAATGCTGCTTCGCAACCCGTATTCACCATTTCTCTTCTCTGAGTCTGCGCAATGACATGTCCAGAGAACATTATATTTCCCTCAAAATGTACGTTATGAGGAGATAACATATACCTGGTGATAGCAGAGTTTTCGTAGTGGATCCCATAAACTTCTTATTATCCTGTATGAAACATTCGGAATATCCTCAATCAAAGAGGCAACTCAGGGATTCATTACGTTCCTCCGAAATGTTTACATCCAACAATTTTCTCATCATTCTAGAGAAGACACTAGGCGCATTCTTCAATCCAAATGGCAATCTATTAAACTCATAGTGTCCTTCTGAGGTACTAAAGGCTAGGTATGGTCTAACCTCAGGCTTTACTGGAATCTGATAATATCCTTTACTCAGATCCACTTTTGAGAAATATTTAGCTTTATTTAGTCTGGCAAACAGCTGATTTGTATCCGGCAATGGATCCACCTGTCCTTCTGTAATAGCATTCAGTCTCCTGTAATCTATACAGAGTCTATGTTCTCCAGAGGGCTTCCTTAAGAGTACAACACCGGAACTATACGAAGATTCACTGTGCGAAATAATTCCTTCCTTCAACAGATAGTCTATCTCTTCCTTCAAAGCTTTCTCCTTAGCAAACGGAATCGAATATGGTTTCATACAGACAGGTGTGGGGTCTATCAGTTTCATATCATATTCCAATAGGTTTGTATGCCCTGGTCGGTCTGTTAACACCTCTGCATGATTATTTAGAACCTGTTGCACTCTCTCTTTCTGAGTTTTCGTTAAATGTGTACTGATTTTCACCTGTGCTGCTGTCTCACAGGGGTGTAATGGATATTCAAATGATGAAAGTGGTTCCTTTTTCATCTCCATGGCGATGGACAAGGTCAACAAGTGTGTCTCTTCCTGATGTTCTCTTTCCAAATATTTCTTCAGGAGATTCACATGATAGATTTTTTCTTTCCCCTTCTTATCTATCTTATCATTTGTTCTAGACACCTTCTCTAGAACTGTATATGGACCCTGCCATCCAATTTGTAACTTATTCTGACTCCCGGGCAAAAGAAGCAGTACTTTCTCTCCCACAGCCAAATTTCTGTCTTTCGCTTTCCTGTTATAATAGGCAGCATGTTTCTTCCTGGCTTGTTTCAAATTTTCATTGGCAAGTTTCCAGCCAGTTTTTTAAACGAGTGGTCAGCTCATTCACATATTGGTATGAAGATGTAATGTTTTCCTCTGCCTTTTCATCAGTCCACGTTCTTAACAAAGCTACATATGGACCTTTAATTGTGTGGACCTATTTGTCCATGCACCGGTATGGTCTCTTCCACTTGAAGCTCTGTAGTGATGATTTTTCCTCCCAGAATTATCATTCACAAAACGACCGCTACCAATTTTTCTTTTGGGGCTTTCTCCCCACTTAAAATTCTTGATGAGAGATTTCCTCTCTACATCCTCTTCCTCCAGTTTGTTTAAGTCCGATTGAGGGATTGTCGGCTTATCCTGGGGTAAGACATCTTTTTGCACTCTCCGCATAGTGGCCATTGTAAAACAGTTAAGTGAAGCTTGTCCGTGAAAAGGGGCTTCCCATTCCATTTGGTCCACTTTATCAAATCTATTTTTCTTTTTATTATCAGGCCTAATTTTGCCCCGTGGCGTGTCCAGGTCCTGATCCATGTTCCCACTTGTGGGTGTTCCCTCATGTGCTATGCTACACCTTTCTACAAAATTCTCAATGTCCCATCTTGCTTTAGGCCAATAATAATTGTGAGCCACCTTTTGAATGATGGTACCTATCTTCTCATGGTCCCCATCTGGTTTCACATGTAGGCTCCTTATTAAGTCTGCCCTATATCTTTTAGGAAGTACCAGCTGTCCCTGACCTTTGGATCTAGCTCCAGCCTTCCTATACATCAACTTGTTTTTCATGTAAAAATCTCCCTTGCCTGGAGTTGTATGACAAGTTGACAATTTTCTGAAACAAGGCTTGAGTGTTTTATCCCCAGCCTGTGCCTTCCTCATCTCTTCTGGAGTGGTATCTAACATAATATCCTCCTCCTGTCTTGAGGTCGACCTGACCTGAAGGGTTGCCATATACACAGGTTTCCTTCTGCAACGGTCAGTGTCATGATTGTCCATCTGACAATTCTTACACCACCTTTTTCCTTGGTTGAAAGATTTTCTTTCATCATATTTCCTTTCATCGAATTGTGGGAATTTATTTTTATTTTCATACCGTGGCCTATCAAACTGGTGCTTACCTTTGTTTTGATCCCTAGGATCAAATTTATTAAAGTTCTGTGGTGCCCTAAAGTTATCCACTTGTTTCTTTTTATTACCTGTTACCTCTGCTTGAGCTGCTTGATACCTTTCAGCAACATTTAGCAACTCACCCAGCCTCTCTGCACCTTGTTCCATGAGAAACTTTCTCAGGTCTGGAGCCATGGACTCTCTTAGCTGCTCTATAAGGACCATTTCCTTAAGATCTTGGGTTTTCCCCAGAGAAGTCCATTTCTCCAAGTATGTCTCTATTCGTGCAGAGAACTGGTGATAGGTTTCACCTGACAGTAGTTTAGCATTCCTAAATTTTTTCCTATAAAATTCTGCATTCTTTTCATATCTTAACAAAAGAGCCTGCTTTAGCATGTCATAATTTTCCTGATCACCTCTGCTCATTTTTGCAAAAACTTCATAAGCTGAGCCACGAAGTCCTTGAGATAACTTTAAGCTCCACCTTTCTCTCTCTAACCCATAAGTGGTAGCTAATAGTTCATACCTATTTAGGTAGCTCTCTATATCATCGTCTTTCTCAACAAAATGATCTAAATGAAAATTCATAGCTGAGGTTGAGGCTCCCTGGCTAGCAGTGGCATCAGAGGCAAAGGGACTGGCACCATTTTCAGGAGCATGGCCTTGAAACTCAAACTCCCTTAGTCGTAACTCATGTTCCCTTTGTAATCTCTTATCCTCTGCTTCCCTTTCTGCAGCTAATTTCTTGTCTTCTCTTTCGGCAGCCTGTCTTCTTTCCTCTTCTTCCAATTTCTTAGCCTCAGCCTCAATCTGCAACCTCTCAGTCTCAGCCTCAGCCTCTAACTTTCTTTCGGCTTCAAACCTTCTTTCTTCGCGTTCAATAAATTTGTCACATTCCGTAGTGACATAGGCAACCATAACTTGCCCATCTAATCCTAACTCTTTTGCAGTCTGACAGCAGCAGATCGAAATTTGGCCAGGTCCGCCATTGTCTATCAGGTAAATTTATACAATGTCTAACCAACAATTCAATCTCTAAATATATATCTAATGGACAACACAGGCACCGAGAGCTCAACCTTATTTAATTCCACCCAAGGATACCTTTTTAATTCTTATTATTCCCTGAAGTGAATTACCCCCCAATATTTTTAATAGGTAAAGATTCAAAATCCCGGACGAGCCCCCAATATATGTGGTGAAGTGGGATGTTATAAATATTTATAGGGGACTTAGTGTACTGACTGAGATCAGCTGTGAAGGTATATATATCTAATAAGAGTAGTGTATTATATATAACCTTACTTGCTGCCACATATGTATACCTCAGTTAGAATTATTCTGGAATAGTGTGATGACTACGTTATATGTCTAGGGTATGTGTATGATGAAGTGTAAGTCATAACAACAACAGACAGATAAACAATTTAATTTATTCCACCACACTTGACAACACTGTGACACTCACATACATAAAACACTCTACAAGGATATCTTAAAGGAGTCACTGATAACTTTTCAAATAACAATATGTATTCATTGCTGTCATGAATGAATATGTGTCCTGATTCAAATACAAAGGGAACCAGGAATCACAATCAATTTTAATTACAAGTTATGTACAGAATGTATTTAATATGAATATTGTAGTGACATATATTATTACAAATGTTCTATGTGTGTCAGTTGTGTAGTAGTAAAATGAGGTAATACTGGTTATGTTTTGTTCAAGCTCTGTTGGTATTTGTCATCATGACTTCAATAGTTTGTCTTTATTGGAACTAGTATTGGAGATGTTCTCAGTTCCTGATATTAAAACAATTTAATTCCCCTCTTAATGTTATTTTTACAATGTCATTTTAAGATGGGGGTACATAATGTTGAGCTCAGCTGGCCAGATCAGCTTATCTTGCGTGATGGCGGCAGGAAAAGACTCCTCTGCTCGATTTCTCCCCTGGGCTCTGGAGACACCTCACTGATAGCTAAATGGACCAAGGAGTATGCTGTCCGACTCTGGATTCAGCAAAGCTCTGACCAGGTGCTGCTCAATAACATCAAGACCACGGTCCCTGAAAACAAGAAGGATGTACCTTCTACTTCATAACTAATTGATACTCTAGTTCTACACTGAGCACAATACATCACAAACATTGAGTTTCAGAGCGTTAGGCCAACTGTCAGCTTCATCTGAAATACTTTATACCAGTATTTAACCTCCTTAATGGTTACTACTACGCCTCTGCAATTCCAGCATTATTTCTTTCTAGTCAATCATCTAGGTGTCAGTGTACTGTTTGGCCATTCCATGCCGTTTTACTTTCCTCCGACACCTTCTGTTCAGGCTGGAGCATTATAGGCTTTACATCATGTTTGCTACTGAACTACACATATATACAGGCATAAATTAACAATTCACATTCAATTTTCATTAAAAGATACTGAATGTTTCAAGCTTACCACAATTCATGGGAATAAACACAGATACGTTGACTAGCAATGAATTCTGGCACAAATACTGGCACAAATTCCCATCTGCTTATGTTCCAGGCTTTTATTTAGCAAAATATGAGCTGGCTTCAACGCACTGTTGCTTTATCAAGCTTATTTGAACTAGTGGTCTCGAACTAACGCTCCTAAGTGATTATATCAGCGAGTCTGGCCAATGGAGCCACGTTTCGACAAGTGTTTGAAAAAATTTTACCTTCCTACATCTCCCCTAACAACCAAGGATAGCATTTATAGTCCGACTAATCGTGTTTAGCCTTACATATCCTTCCAGCCAATCAGTTCAAATGTAACTTGTGGCCCATTTCCCGTACAATGGTGGTTTAAAAAATCTACCACTGAGCGATTCTGATTTTGGGTGTTGTCTGACAGCACCATCATTTTATTTTGGCTATAACTTGTTAATTCCTAGACTATTTGCGTAACGTTTTACATATTCTTTGTCAGCAAGCCCTAAGGAACCCAAATATACAAATGTAAAAGGGCTACGTGGCTGCGTTCAAAATATGCAATTTCTTCTACCTCCTGTTTCGAAGATGTGCTGTCTGGGTACTGTAATGTTTTCAAACGTAAACCCATCTAATGTTATCTTTTCTAATAAGCGTTTTCCAGGTTTTTTAAAACCTAACTCTGGGAAGGGTAGTGAATTTTATCACTGTCGATTTGAAATAAAGTTAGTGCATGTGGCCTTACACGCGTGATGGCAGCAATTGTGTATCGCGCGACGCGTGTTTAGTGTTGCACGTGTTCGGCTTTCTGCCTCTCCCTTCTCTCTATCCTTTAGTATATCTGTTCGTTCGTTTTGGTAACGTAGTATAATTAATGTTAGGATTAATTTAGGTCATTACGCAGTGTGCCTCTCAATGTTTTTCTTAGAAATGCAATCCCCGTTTTAATGTGTTGTGGAAACGCTTGTATTTATGCAGTGGCTTATATTTAACGTGGAAACGTTACAATTTGCAGACGAAGCATAAAACAAAGGGGGATTTCGAGTACATTCTTTGTGACAGCACTGTTATTTTACCATTGCTCTTTTCTTTATTATATGTATTTATTAGGCTTTATATTTACCTGATAATTTATATATGTGGATTAGAATATTTCACGACAGGGTGCGCGTGATGCAGTAAGGTGGAAGTATATGTTGTTGCTTCACAACCACCTGTTGATAGTCCAGCAATAGCAAGTGATAGGTAGCGGGCTCGCGTTCAGTAGGGTGTTTCGGTTAACGCGAACCGAACTTCGGAGTATGACCCCCGCCACCAGTTCTATGGTGAGAAATATAAGTCTCCTGTACAACTTGAGAATGTATTGAGGAGTCTGATGAGACTGATTTACATGTGCTAGTACTAGAGGTGTGTTGTAAACTTGTAAAGATCATGTGATGCGTTGCAATGCATGTTTATGCTGTACTATGTTATGCTTTGCAATGTACGTATTTTGGTGCCATAAAGGCAATCTGCACTAGAATCGAATATAATGTATATTTATAGCATGTACAAATGATTGTCTATGCTAGGAGATTAGTTATTGGGTTGGATGCCTAGATAAGAATAACTATGAATGTTCTATGTAGGGTATTTGTTAGACCCGGTGTGGACAGTCGTTGTTATTGTTCACGACTACCAGTACCTTGGGTGGCTTATTTCATGCTCATATTGTGTTTGGTGGATAGGGTGAGAAGGCATGAACGACAATGGTGGTGGACAACTATGGCACTCTCTAGGCAGATGAAGAGATGCTGGCATGGCTTTGGTTCGTCCCAACTCCGTACGGGGTCGGGCGAGGACTCCTCCGATGGAAGAAAACTACGTTTCCTTTCTTAAAAGGGGGTGGATGTCACGGCGTATTTTCTGGTGGCAGAAAAACTAGGTTGGTGACATCGTTATCAGCGAGTTTTGGCAACCCTGATAACTTTTTAAGAAACAACTGAGTCACGTGAAGAGGACGGAAGTCGAATATAGATTAAGCGGAAAAGGCGGAGAGAGTTTTCTGGCTTGTCCGAGACGGACGGTTTTTGGTTCCCCTTTCCATTGAGTATGGATTATGGCCGAGAGTTTGCTATAGTGGTTTATTCTGATGGAAATAATTATAATTCTGGAGTGGTGTAGTGTCCAGTGATATTATTGTCAGGCCATCGGATATAATTTGCCAGTGGATTGAGTTTTCCATTGTTGTAGATTTTGGTTCGCCATAGTGAGCGATTTTCAGTACAGAGTTTGGATACCACTGTTATACTGTCATGTATGAGATTAATCTGTTATATTAATTTAGACAAGTTTCTCGGGCATTGTCATGTGTATTTCATACTGTTGTTAGCCGTGTGTGGCTATACTGTGTGCAGTTTTTTTTATTAAAGGGAAAGTCTTGTAGAAAAGTGTTATTTCTTCTGTGTTACCCATTGTATGTTGTGGTCGTCTCCCAGCGGAGCGAGCCAAGTATTAAATTAGTGTCATTATTAAATCCACAGCATAATTGGTAGTTGACAAACTGGCTTTTCCCCTTCTCTCCTTTTCTGCAAATAAAATATTCATGTGTTGTTAATTCTTTGATGTTGGCGCAAAGTCAAACTGAACTGACAGGATGTCTTATAAATTATGTGATTTTTTTTGGGTCAGTTGTATAGATACTGTTGCGGCAGGGATGTCTCTTATAAACCACTCTGTTTTTAACTGTCATAGACTGGGTGTGCGCCAGACAACAGCGTATGCCCCTGGAGGAATCAAATGGACAACATTCTCTACACTGGAGGATCTAGAATACTCAGATGACATTGCACTATTCGCACACTCACATCAACACATCAAATAAAAAACAAGCCAACATAACACCATCATAACACGGAATAGACATAGCCAACAGGTGAGACTAAACATTAATCTCAAGAAGACAGAAGTCATGACACTAAATGTAAGAAATCCTGCACCAATAAAAATAATGGACCACGAGCTAGAAATTAAAATCACATTTACATACTTAGGAAGCATAGTAACACCAGATGGCGGAATAAGCAAAGACATCAGTAGCCGAATGGATGAATCCAGAATAACCTTCACCAACCTAAACAACATCTGTAAATCTTCTCAGTACAATAAGAACACTAAATTCTCATTTCTGTACTTTTGTACGATGCAGAACGCTCGAAAGTAACAGAAAAGGAAATGTCCAAATTGTCTTCTTTCCACACAACCGTCCTAAGGAAAATTCTGGGAATAACTGTCTGATCGGACACCATCACCAACCAAGAACTGCTACCTCTGAGCCACTAAGAAGACATGCGCACTATCATATAGGGTAGACGCTTGAATTTGGCTGGCCACATCCTCAGATGAGACTCTGACACCATCACCAGAACTGCCATGCTATGGACTCCAGAATTAAAGCGAAAGCAAGGACAGCCAAAAGCCACCTGGAAGAGAACAGTGGAGGCAGAAATGCTGAGCATGAATGGGACCGAAGACGCATAAATTCAGTCAGCGACTCATAGCTTGACTGCTTGCGTCAGGGTCAGCGAACCAGAGCTGACCAAGGCCCTACTCCACCTCCAAGTGGTGGTCCTGGAAACAGGCTGCATCACTGCAGTCTGGCTGAGAGAGTAGGGATCAAAGAGGGAAGGCAAACCCGGTCCCAAAAATGCCGTGCTGAAGTCGGATGTGTCGGCCCGAGAGGCGCAAATATTGCAGCCCTGCTGTAAACGGACACAACGCAACCAGTGTCCTTTTCAGGACGAACGAGGAAGAAGAAGAGGAAGAACCAGAGCTGTGGCACCACACGAAGATTGGCTGTCGACTGAGCAAAGTGGAGACAGGTTGTTCCTGCCCTACAAGACACCACCAGGCGTGATAGTTACTGATTGCTTTGTCAGTCAGTCGCCAAGGACCAAAGAAAAAGAATATTGGTACTGTAATCTCTTATAAATTGGTATCTGCTGGCCAGTACTAACATTTGTTAGCCAGCGCTGGTATCTGTTAGTCGGTGCTAATATCTGTTAACAAATATTGAAACATGTTAGTCGGTACTGCTATCTGTTAAAATGTAATGCCATTTGCTAACAAATATTGACATCTGTTTACATCTTGTAGCTAGTACTGGCATCTGTTAGCCGGGTCTGACATCTGGTCATAATTACTGACATCTGTTCACCAAAACTGAAATCTTTTATTAACCAGTACTGACACCTGTTAGCTGGTACATACACTTGTTAAACAGTAATGTCATTTTAACAAGTGTTTACATCTGTTTACATCTGTTAACTAGTACTGATATCTGTTAGCCGGTAATGACATAAGATAACCAATACTGACATCTGCCAGTAACCAGTACTAAAATCTGTTAACCATTACTGACATCTGTTAACCAATACTGACATCTATTAGCCAGTAATGACACATGACAACCAATACTGACATCTGTCATTAACCAGTACTAAAATCAGTTAACCATTATTGACATCTGTGAGTCGGTGCTGACATTTTTTAACCGTTAATGACATTTTTTATCTAGTACTGAGCGATGGCCATGGCTGAAACTGATATGCACGTCTTATTGATTTTTTCCTGAAACCAATGGTGCATAATATTTGAGTTAACGATATAAGGGAATCTTCTCAAGACATGCTCAATATAACTAATGAGGATAGAGAGAGGATCTAACAACGAGAACGAAGGTATTAAGTAACACAACCACAGCGCTCAAAACGTGCAAGCTACATCATGGAGATTATAAATGTGCTTCAGAATAACACGAGAAGAAAAACAAGATAAACAATTTTTCTTTTAACCGGGCGTGATAAATCTATCATCAGCAACAACAAACAACGTTCTTTCTGTCTTGCTAGCAGAACAGGATCTTTCAAGCTCTCAAGTGGATGAACAAAACATGGATACGCTAACACGGCTGTTGCATTATGTGATCAAAAAGAAAAAAAAATGAAATAAATATTTGCTCCGCCTAAGTTACGACTTGCACATGTTCTAGCTATGCTGTCAAACGTAGCCAGCTTTGAGAAATTCTTTCTATTTTTCTGACATCTGCACAAGAACAAAATCACAACAAAAGAAAGACAATAATACTCTCACTTCTTATTCATTGAGTTTACACTTCTATTTGTCCGCTATAGGAACAGTAAAGTATGTGATATTTACTGCAGAAGAAAAGAGGTTGATAACTATTGCTAGATTTAAATATTTTATAACGAACGCAAGAATACGATTCGTGATAATAGACGCAAGATTACATTCTGTCAGATGAACGATAAGATTAAAGTCTATGATACCAACTGCAAGATTACAGTCTGTAATAACAATGGCACGTTTGAAGTCAGTGATACCAACTTCAAGATTACATTCTGTCATAACAATGGCAAGATTGAAGTCAGTGATACCAACTGCAGTATTACATTCCGTCATAACAATGGCAAGATTGAAGTCAGTGATACCAACTGCAAGATTACATTCTATCATAACAATGGCAAGACTGAAGTCAATGATACCAACTGCAAGATTACATTCTGTCATAACAATCTCAGGATTATCGTCTCTTATATCAACGTATATACTTAACAGCAATAGGAGTTTGTACATATATTTATGGTCACGTTTCTGTAGCTGAGCCGTAGTTGTTGTTGTTGTTGACGTATCCAGCGGCCATGGGAACAAAGCCCTTTGGCACTGTAATGCTGGGGTGTCTGTGGACTTTCCTACCAACCCGGTCAGAAGCTAATCAGCATCATAGCTCCTTCCCATCCACAGAGGGTTCGTTATGCAGAGCTTTCTTGCAACCCCAGGGAGTTCCTAGACTCATCAACATTCTACACCAGGCCCACTATGGCGTGGGTGCACTGTCAAGAGGTTTGAGCCTCCCTACCCTGCAGAGGAGGTCATAGCTCCCAGACGATCACCGAGACAACCACCGATTAGGGCTTCTGAGGCGGTCAGTCAACTGCCAGTTATGGGCTTTGTTAAACTGCTTAGGCGTGTGTACCTTGCCCCTAGGGGGCTCTAGTGCCACAGCCACCACCCCTATCCGCCCGGGGACGTGCTGCGGTGGCGAAGCCACCGCCTTTACCGGTCTGCCGAAAAGACGCCATCTGGACGGTCACACAGCTCTACCCCATCTGGACTGGGTGGACCCGACACCCGGGACCACACACGGTCTCTTCAGGGCAGCGTTCGCCTGCACACTTAAGTTCATCTCATAATCGGTACCGACGAGATGAGATTAATGCCCGAACTTGCCCTCGTGTGTACTCTTCTTCTGCCACTATAAAACCTCCACTTTACCGAGACGTCGGTCCAGCCAAAACTCATTCGGGACCGAAGGTCCGCGAAAAAGAGAAATCTGGAACAGGCACATCACCCATTCGCTGCCTCTGCCGCGCTGGGAGGACCCGGCAACCGGGACCACACACAGCCTTGAGAGGACAAAGATCGCCTGCGACGAGACGAGGGCAACGAACGAAACGCTTGCCCCCACAGCTGAGCCGTAGAGCAGACGTAACTCTCCTTAAGATGTTACGATGAGTCTAATTCAGGAGGTACTCTCTACGGACTCCAGGTACAGCTGGCTGGAGGAATCTAAGCTGAACAAAGCAAAGTTTACTCTCCTGTAGTCCTAACTAGAACTTGGACAGTATTATAGTAACAGTAGACCTCAATGCTAAAGTTGGATCAGACAATACATACTATGATATGGTAATGGAGAGATGTAGTAGTAGTGCTGCAAATGAAAAATGGTGATAAACTGATAGACTTCTGCAGCATCAACAACTTAGTCATTGGAAGAACTCTTCCTACATAAAGAGGAAAGGACAGCGGTGTTATGAGTAAATTCATAACAGGTTTTATCGCATTCGACAGGGTTTGTGTACATACTTCCTTGTTGACATGCGTTGCCCGGACTACTCCGGAAGTACTGACATAGTCTGCTGATTTTGAGCAGACGATTTCCTGCCGGCTCCACGTGCTAGATTTGGTCTTGAAGTCGGCCTCTTTCGATGTGTATTCTCATTGTGAGAAATTAGTGTTTTTGACGTGCTCCAGAAAGTGTACTCTTATTACCCGAGTTTTATGATTAATTTCAGCCAGGTCGTCCTACAGATGGAGTCTAGGCTTGATATTATTTAAACGGACAACCCATTTGCTGAATGGAGAGGAATGAGTGTGGAACTATTATATTAAAGAATTTCAGCAATATGCTTCTGACTGTGTGTCCGTAGTCTACATTACGATAGACTGAATTTTATGGACTGGCTAGAGATTGCCATTGATTACACAGCCCTACAAAAAAAAAAAAAAAAAAAAATTTTGGTGCCAAACATTTTACTCTTGATTGTACATATATGAGGCCTGCTCAATCCAAATATCACATTTACTTGCCTGTAGCAGCTCTAGTTTTTGAGATACAGACATTTTTGTATTTCATTAATGCATGGTGATCCAAAAAAACACGGGCCCGCGCTCGCACTTTTTGTGCGCGCGCGGACCAGTTTTTTTTTTTGGGTCACCCAGTATTATTTATTACACTTCTAACAGAGAATGGCATCATCTTCAAGAAGAGCATGTTTTCTTTCACCGCATTTATTTTGTTATATTTGTGGAGAGTACACTTTCAAAGAAGAACATAGGAAGCATATTACTGTTTTTGTGAAAAAGGCATACTTTGCTTACTTTAAAGTAAAACTAGGTGACCAGGACAAGTCTTGGGCTCCTCATATTGTTTGCAAAACATGTGTTGAACACCATGTGTTGAACACCTGCGACAGTGGACTTGTGGGAAAAGAAAATGTTTAAAATTTGGAATTCCAATGGTTTGGAGAGAGCCCAAGAACCACTATGATGACTGTTATTTCTGTGTTGTGAATATTAAGGGAATTAATGGAAAAAATCACAAAAAGTGGAAATATCCAGATTTAGATTCTGCTAGGCGACCCGTTCCACATGCCACTGCTGTCTCATCTTCTAGCAGGGAATCCGAAATCTGACTGAAAGTTGGAATTGGTATGTCATCTCCGTGTGGTCATCATTTGTTTCAGTTGTGCAAAACTTTCTGGGTAACTTTGAAACAGACAATTATTCTGAATTATTTGGAAACATGCTGTCGAGTTTTTGTGAACTTGGATGCAACATGAGCATACAATTGCACTACCTCCATAACCATTTACATTTATTTCCGGAGAATCTTGGCGACTTTAGTGAGGAGCAAGGTGAAAGATTTCACCAAGATATAAAAACAATGGAAGAGAGATACCAGGGACTTTGGGATGCCCACATGATGGCAGATTACTGTTGGACCCTTAAGCGTGACTGTCCGGGCATATCACATTCCTGGAAGTCCTCGAAAAGATCCTTTTTGCGTGTTGACTAAACAAGTGCTAGTGATAAAGTTTTATTACATTTTTGGTAATATATGCACAGTAATTACATATAATATGAATGCAGACTACAGTCAAAATGCCACTGATAGCACCTAACTCTAGGATTGTACATAACAATTGCCCTACTAATATGGTCATTCTTAGTTATCTCAAAAACTAGAGCTGATAGAAAAAATATGATTACATTTTTGGAATCAGCAACCCAAAATTACCCAAGAACAGCTATAAAATTTAAGCACCAAAATGTGTGTATAACAGTGTTATTTTATGGATGCTGTTCAATAAGGAGCTACGTATCGTAATAAACTAAATGTTGTTCTCAACGTCAACCAGGCATTATGGAGTTTCCTAACTGTTGAGAACTAGCCTCACAATTTGGGACTGAAAGGCCTAATATTCAAATTATACCCTAGACAGGCTGGAAGCCTAAATCCAGCTACTTGTCGACTCTAAAGAACCCGAGGCAGAGGGAAGATAGACCTAAACCATCTACTCAATAATATTCCCTCAACAAGCGGCTGTTAATTTCCGGGCTGGTTACTAACGGTCTTATTTGCCTATGCTATAACTAACGCCTGGAACACGATGGATCAGTTTCAAATTATTTTTATACTAAAGTATTCCTGACCAAGAATACTTGAACACCAGTCACTGCTTACATATGTTGACAATTAATTCACAACACTGTCTACAGAGCCCAATGTAACTATCTTATAATTCTGCATTCGTAATTGTCAATAAAGGAATATAAGACAGGTAAAACCTTTCTCTTATACCTAACAAATAGAGGTTACCTTGGGTACTTCTTTACCTATGTTGACAATTCGTGAATACCTCTTACATAAGAAAAGGGGTAAAATGAAACAATGTATCGCCTTGACAAGTTTGTTTCATGCGTGAACAACATTTCTAATGAGCATAGTGCAAAATTTCCAACGCCACAGCTGCACACAGAACTTTGAATTAGCCACATGATAATGGCATATGTGAAAATTAATCTTTAGAATTTCCTAATGCATTTGCAGCTTTCGTCCCATCTTTTCCCACCAAAATTGGAATATTTTAATGACGCGTTTTTCGTGCGAGGAACTAGATCGAACACGTGTTGAAATAACGTAAGTTTGTTTTCTAAAACAATGATGTATGTTTCTTCTTCTTCGTACACTCTCAGTCGTCCACTTGAATGTTTTCAAAAAAAGCAATTGACAGTTTCTTCTTCTTCTTCTTCGTTCGCCCTGAAAAGGACGGTGGTTGCGTTGTGTCTGTTTACAACGTAGCTGTGATATCTGCACCTTTCGGTCGACACATCCGACTTCTGCACGGCATTTTTTAGGACCGGGTTTGCCTTCCCATTGCGATCCGTGCTCGCTCAGCCAGACTGCATTGCTGCAGGCTGTTTCCAGGACCACCACGTGGAGGTGGAGCACGGTCTTGACCAGCTCTGGTTCGCTGGTCCTGACGCAGGCAGTCAAGCTATGAGTCGCTGACTGCGGTCTCTATTGCTGCGTCTTCTGGTCCCAATTGACAGTTTGAGGCTATATGAATCTCTGTAGAGCTTTTCCAAGAATGTGACGTATGTTTGATTCCGGACAGAATTTCTGGAAATTGTCCACTTTGTGATTAGGGTATGAATAAAGAATGGAGTGCATAACACTTGCAGCAACTCGGCCAATTTAGTTGCCCCAGTCGATTCTCCCTTAAATAATGATTATCTTCTTCTTCTTCTTCGTACACTCTCAGACGTCCACTTGAATGTTCTCAAAGAAAGCAGTAGTCAGTTTGAGGCTATTTGAATCCCCGTAAAGCTTTTCCACGAAAGGAGCTGGCGTCGGCCATATGCATTTTCTCTGTACCACATATAAGGGGCAACTTTGAAGCAGATGTTCAGCAGTCATTTTATCAGTGCCACAGTTGCACTGATCGGTAGTTCCTATCTTTATCTTGTTGAATAGATGGTATCTCAATCTGTTGTGGCCAGTGCGGAGTCTGAAGATTATCACTTGTTCTCTTCTGTGGAGCTGGTAGTAAGCATCGTTCTGTGTGTGCCCTGGATGTTCTACATTCCATTTGTTTCTGTATCTGATTCTTATAAAACTCTTTGCCTCCTCAAACGTTATGCTTGCATCAGGCTGAGGTAGATGTGAACCTTCTTTTGCCATTCTGTCAGCCTCTTCATTGCCGGTGATGTTACAATGAGATGGGATCCATTGGATCACAACACTTTTGAATCGTTGACAAAGTTTGTGGAGCACTATTCTGAGATCATCCAGGTCTGTATTATTTTGGCTTTTCAACGTTGCAATTACTGACTGTGCATCAGAAAAGAAAGCAACTTGTCTCTCTGCGCTTTCTTCTGTCAATATAACCTCTGCTGCAGTTTTCAAGGCTCTCTGCTCTGAAGTTGCTGGAGAATCGTCCTGTCGCCACTGACAGCCTTTTTTCTGCACCAGTGCTTAAGGTCAGAAAGACACCCCCACCTCCATTTTCTGTAGCATTTGTTGATGATCCATCTGTGTATGCATGGGTCCAGGTGTTGCGTGGGTAATGTTTCTCTATGCATTTTGTCGCTATGGATTTTCCATCTGTTGCAGTTTTGCTCTTTTTTCTTTCAATTCCAGGAATGTTTTCTATAATTTTAGGGAAACGATTTTGTTTCCAAACTGGAAGCTTGTATGCAGTGTAGATGGGTTTAACAGTGGATATTTCATCTATGGATACTGCTCTCATTTGTGGTTTGGTTGATTCTACAAAATTGCTTCGTTTGAGTCTTTGCCTTCTAAGAGCATTTATTCTATGGCACATTGGGTGGTCTGTTAGTCTTTTGAATTTTTCGGCCTGTTGCTGAGCCCTGTAGTCTCTTCTATCTGTCATTGGCTGGAGGCATGTAATCTTTTCGATTGGTGTTGACTTCATGCCTCCCGTTATAATTCTCATTGCTTGATTTTGGAGTCTGCTAATTTTGTCGATGTTTGACTTAGCTGCCATGCCATATTCAAGGACTGGCCTCATTCACCCTGTGTACAACGTCTTAAGCACTTTCTCATCTGCACCCCAAGTTGTTCCAGCAAGTTTTTTCATAATTGCAAATAATGATTAATTCTAAAGAGAAATAACATTACATGGAATAGATCAAATGTATTAACGTTATTAGCTCCTTTAGAATCGTTGACACTTGCGTCTCTAGACAGAATGGATTGTGCTTCAATTTTTCACCCTGCTTGTCAAGAATTAACGACGAAAAGTCTTTTTATACAACCAGACGTTTGGCCATTATCTGGTCGAAATGAGAGCTGTGGCTACTTGCTTCTATCATTCGCTTCTTCGGGGAAGTAATGAACCGTAGTATTTTTAAAAAGGAAAGAAATGGTAAGGAGTCTGTTTTACGAATGGGCGATACACTAGAAACTAGGCATGTTTTGAGGTTCACCCTTCGTCAGCCACAATTAAAACTGGAGACAAGGATATAAAATATAGACAGATTTCGATAAAAAAGACAATGGACAATGCAAACACATAGAAATAGAGATGAACAAATCAAATAGAGATTAGATGAGCTACACAAATAGATGAAGAAAAGAAATAAACAACATATGCAGTAATTGGAAAAAATCACATTAAATAAGCTACTAAAATAGGAAACAAGAAAGAGAGAAAATTCAACATAATATATATAGAGGGTGTTTCAAAAAGAATATCGGTATGGTATTTTGAAGGTGTATAGTTTTGGTAATTACAAACTTACAAATGTTTGGTTTGCACCAAACGATAGGTAAACTGTCCGGGTTCGGGCAGTTACCCGATTTAAAAAAATGTTTTTCATTTCAGCCGCTAGACGGCGCAAGGAATGAAAATGGAAAGAATAACAAGAGATCAGTTGGAGTGAGTGTGGAGAGAATTGGACTACTGTTTAGATGTGTGCCGTGTAACACGAGGGGCACACGTTGAGGGATTGTAATGTAAGAGATTAAACTTTGACAATTTTACTTTCTTTTGGTGCAAACTGTATATTTTTAAGTGTTCAATAACCAAAGTTATATGCATCTAAAATACCGATATTCTTTTTGAAACACCCTGTATATATATATATATATATATATATATATATATATATATATATATATATATATATATATATATATATATATATATATATATATATATATATATATATATATATATATATATATATATATATATATATATATATATATATATATCGAAAAGAGAAAATTAAATAACGAAACAACAAAATAATAGTCCTCGTACGAGATCTCTACACCGAAGCTCTACGGCAGTAGCGATCTCATACCAGGATTATGAATTTATTGTTTTGTTATTTCATTTTCGATTTTTGTTTTTACATATCTGCTTTATCCCCTTCTATGTCAAATTCTTTTCTTCGTGTCTTTTTGGTCTTTCACTATTTCTCATACCGTGGGGATTCAGAAACAAAGACTGCCTGGTAATGGTATCAAATTATTTATTGAATGTGTGCACTATCTGTAGTTTTTAATTTAGAAAGTGTTGTGTACATAGTCACTTTCCAATCATTCTATATTCATTGTAACTGAAACTGGGTCACCGGATATTTATTGTTATTTTTGCATAGTGCGACCACTGTTCACGCGGTGCTTCGATCCCGTGTGAGAATTCGAATAGTCCAGTTTCTTATCTCGACGAGACAACATCTGCAGTGTTGCCACAGCTGGGTATTTTTTACTACTGGGTTTTTTGGCTTCCATCTGGGTATCTGGGTATTTTTTTCCTTCAAAATCTGCACTAATCTGGGTATATTTGACAATTGGCATTTACAATATATGTATATTCTGTGCATTGAGCATTATACATTATATTTATATTATAATTAAATGTAAAATGTTACGTGCTATATATTTTTTATTCCACTTAAATTTAATTCTTGTTTTTAACCACATAAATGACGTTGTTTTTTTTATTCGTTTACATCAACTATCTATTTCCTGTTATTTTGGTAATGGCTGTCATCTACAATACTCAGTCATTTTTGCGATGTGTTTTAAAGTATTTATTTTAAATTTTAGACTTAAGCAGATAAACAGCATATTGTTTTTTTTTTTGTTATTATAAGATTATAAAATAAGCGATGATGAAGGTACGCTAGGTAGTTGTAGCAGCATGACGACACACACGCCACCGCGTAAAAATGTGAAGCCATGGTATCAGGAGGCTTTTTGTGCGGAATGGCTAACAAACAGTGAACTGAAGGATTGGATAAAGCCGGACTCTGGCATTTGCTATGCTGCGATTTGTACGGTCTGTTCCTGTACATTAACTAATGCCAACAAAACAGCTTTATTGACACACAAAAGCACACAGAAGCACATGAAAAACTTCGAAGCCAAAAGCAAAATTATGAACATTAACACGTTTTTCATCAAACCAGAATAGCCCTGTCTCCAAGATAAAATTGCTAAAGCGGAGATACTGTTGTCGGCTTTCATGGCATAACATAATACTCCGTTTTCGCAAGCTGATCATTTGATTGAATGTTGCAAGCAGATGTTTCCAGACAGCATAATTGCTCAAAAAATGTCACTGAAGCGCACCAAGGCTGCCTATGTGATGCAGTACGGCATTGCTCATTTTGAGCTGCTTGAAGTTATAAATATTTGCAGAAATCAGAAATTTTAAATAATCGTTGATGAGAGTACTGATGTCTCTACGAATCAGATGTTGGCAGTCGTTGTGCGATTCTGTGACACAAAAATAAAAAAAGTAGTTGATTCACTGTTAGACCTCATTGAGGTGGAGGATAGGACTGGTCTTGGCATGTTAAGAAATTGTTGAGCACGCATATTGCAACATGAACATCGCACTCTTGCCGACATTGATCCTTCGCATGTACAGGTGCACAAGAAACTGAATTACATTGAGCTGGGTGCACGATGTGAAGCGCAGTTAATCTGACAACCGTTAGGAGATAAAGAAGTTCAGTTTCACAAGGATGTATTGGCATACCTGATTGAACTTTGTAATCAAATACGACGCAAATTCCCACTTGGACAAAACAGTGTTCTGGCGCAAATGCAGCTGTTGGATCCAAAGCAAGCTCTCGAGATCAACAAACCTTCTGTCATTCCATTAGCAGCGCAGTTCCCAACAGTTGTTTCAGAAGAGTGCCTTGATCGTCTGTCTGATGAATGGCGAGAACTGGCATCGTACCGAAAAGATTTTGGACATCTGGTGGATGAGGATCCACCCGCATTCTGGCTGAGACTGCAACAAGTAACAGATGCTAATAACCAGAAGAAATTTGATGTTTTGGCTGACCTCATGTGCATGCTTATGGCACTACCTCACTCCTCAGCGTGCGTCACAAGAGTATTTTCGAAGGTTAACTTAGTTAAAACTAAACAAACCAACAAGCTTTTGTGTGAAACAGCTTCCAATCGAATATTACCCAAGCAAGCAGTTGCCAAAAATGGAGTTAGTCATAAGTTTAATCCTAGTAAAAGCGTGGTTGAAGATGAGCGTGAAGGACGTGTTGGCAGAGATATGCAAAGATTTTTGAACTCCACAATCAAGATTCCACGTTCTCAATTCATGCATATGATCTTGACGAAGGAGAAGTTATCGACGTGGATGCCGAGTCGCTGACAAGTGACAATTTTCAACAGTAACAAGTTACAACTAACATTTTATATTTGATTTGAGGAACATTTTTTAAATGTAACTACAGTAAGTATGTTACTGTTAAAATATATCATTTTCAAGAGTTCATATATTGAGGTGTTAATAAAATCATTTTTATATAATTGTGAAATTTTGGTAATACAAAATAAAATAAAAATGAAGAAATAAATACAAATTGGAAGCACACAGCTTATTTGTGCTACAGTTGCACTAAATGATTGTGTAAGCATCGTCTATCCCGTGTATTTGAGGCATAAAATAATCTGGGTTGTTTTTAGAAGAACGTCTGTATTTATCTCTAGAACTTGAGTGGCAACCTTGAACATCTGATCTATTCTCCTATGACTAATCTCATGTAATGTAGTATTTACTGGTCTTCATTCAACTGTAATATAATTATGTGGTGTTTAATGTTGCAACATTCAAGTCATTCATACAGACTAGCTATCGTCGCATGCTGTAGTTGAAGAACCACCTTCAGCTGAGTACACACTAGAGTCACAGCTTGGGGTAAGTCATTTTTTATATTTTCACTAGGCTAAACACGCTAACTTTATCAAACACCTTTGTCTTCTCATTAAATCGTGACGTGGGTTGGAATGAACAATGGTGGGCCGTATGTTCGATACAACTTCAAAAAAGTATGTTCGATCCAACTTCAAAAAAGTATGTTCGATACAACTTCAATGAGCCGCATGCGGCTCGCGAGCCGCGGGTTCCCGACCTCTGACCTAACCCTAAATCCTAACTGACAACGAGGATGACTTATTCGGAAGGCATCGAAGATTACATGATGATGATGATGAGAACTGATACAGTGAATGATCCTCTTGTTTTGAGTTTTATTATTTATTTGACAGAACCATTATTTTTTAATCCCCCCTGTGCGTCGCTTTATTTTGTTCACTTCTTTTTTTTTTCCTCTACTTATGGAGCAAGGAGCCACAGCTACACCTAACTCAATTGTAAGTCCTGCGTCAAACACTTGCTCCTGCAGCAACGTTTTCTGTAGCACTTTGTGTTACATGATGAGATTGCCAACCTGATGCACAGCCTCGCATTTATAGATGAGTTAGTTGCCTGAGCAAGCTGAAAAACTGTTCTTTCTCATGTCTCCTTACATACCCCTCCTCTCCACGCTGGCTATACTCTGTGTGTGTGTTTTAATCTCGCGTTCTTATTTATTAGATTTTCTCAGTGTCTTATTTTCACCGCACTAGATGTATGGCCATTTTTTCTAACTCTGCGCCTTCTATTTGTCATAGCGTATGATATATTATTTTTAGTCTGTCACTTGAAATGTTATTCCAAACTTTCAAATATCATGAGAATCAAAGATGTGATCATCATAAAAAATTATCACTGCGTCTACAGCAGTGGTAGTCAACTAGGATGCGTGATGCACCCTTAGGTGTCGTCCACGTAAGAAGTTTCGAAATTTTTTGCCAGTTGTTAACCCCAAACCCCCATTGTCACATTTCTCCACAAAAACCCAGACCCTGCTCTTATGTGACGTCACACATTTCATACACCCCTTTTTGTATTACTGGAAAGACAGAATTAGTTAACTATTGCAGACAAAACAACAACATTTCAAGTAAAATAGTGTTTAAGTAGTCCAACTTTTACAAAGATCTTCCCTTTCATAAGCCGCTCCCTACTACGAGACAGGGTCCTACCTTACCTCTACCCAACTAAATGCATTTGCATGTTTTCTCCACACACACACACACACACACAGGGACACACAATTGTAATCGGTCACACTAGCTCCAATATCATGTTTCAACTTTTGTGTTATTGATCTCATCAGACTGTTTCGGGTTATTGATAACTTTATAACCCCCATAAATGAGTAACGTAATATTTGGATAATGCCATGAATGTATGAACTTTTTAAAAAGGTTCGTGGTACCAGACATACATTGTTAATAAGAAAATTATACACAGTGTTCGAGAATTATTCATCGGATTATTCTTCTTATTCTTTCGTTCGCTTGAAATATATTGTCTATATCTGCAATGTTGTTTCTTGTATAAACTTCACTGTCTTTTGTAGTTCATACAGAGGTCCGTATAGTTTTGCTTCCAGTGTTGTTTCTCTGGGCCAGTGGGTTTGCCTCAATATATCATATTCGGGGCAACCTTAAGTATGTGCTCCGCAGTCTGGGGTGCCTGTCCACATGTACACCTGGCTGAATTGCCAATCTTGAATTTTGTATACATGTGGCTGTGGAGGCGGTTGTGTCCTGTTCTGAGGCGCAGAATGACAATTTGTTCTGATCTGTTCATAGCTTGGTAGTCATCCTGTGTTGGTGGCTTTCTGATTGATTTGATCATCTTTTTCTTCTGATGGTACGTAACTGGTACATCCGGTTGCTCGTCTGCAGCACCTTCTTTAGCCAGGCCGTCTGCTCTCTCGTTTCCTGGTATTCCACAATGAGACGGTATCCACTGCATGGCGACCCTGCGCTGGTTGCACAGTTCAGAAAGTAGGGCTTGTATACCTGGCAATTTTCTGGACTGAAGTGCTTGGAGTGCTGATCTTGCATCTGTCAGGAATACTACAGGCTGTGGACCGAGATTGGTGTTCAATAGTTTCTCAGTTGCCACCTTGATTGCCTGGACTTCTGCATCATAGTTGTTACAGAATTTTCCCGTTGGTACTCTGACCATATCCCTAGTGTTGTTTGGGTATTCTATGTACACTCCTGCTCCTCCATTCTTTTCTGCATTCTGTGCTGACCCATCCGTGTATGCTCGGACCCAGAGGTCCTGTGGGTATTCATCATCCAGGAAACTGAGAGTGACTGTCCTACGTTGCACGCTGTTCTGTTTATCCCTGTCGAATATTCCTTTCACTTTTGTCTGGATGTGTACTGGTAGTCCAGGCTCCTCTTTCCAAGGGGTTTGTTCTGGCACAGACTTTAGGGGGCTGTTAACTTCAGGCAGGTCTGAGGTTTGTCTACGAAATCGTTTGGCCTGGTGGATAAAGCTGCTTCTTTTCAGTCACCCTATTGCTAGGTTTTGGAATCTGTCCTTCATTGGATGGCTCGGCATACAGAGGTACTTTTCTGCCTGTGTTAGCACTTTCGTGTCTCAGTGTTCTCTCAGTGCTTGTATCCTCCCCATTTTCTCCATCTCCACTATAGGCGTTGATTTCATTGCCCCCGTGATGACCCTAAGCGCCTGGTTTTGCACCTTATCTAGCTCTTGTAATGTGGTGTTTGATGCTGGACACCACGCAGCTGACCCATATTCCAGGTGTGGTCGTATGCCCTGCTGGTAAACTTTACTAAGTATTTTCCCGCTGGCTCCCCATGTGGTTCCACTTAGTTTTCTCAGGATGGCTAACTTCCTCCTGGCCTTTGTTGCTGCCTTGTTGATGTGCTGCTTCCATGTCAGCCTATCATCGAATGTAACTCCGAGATAGGTGGGTTTTCTATCTTCTCTCAGGAGCTCTTCGTTTATCTTGATTCATCGGATTATGAAATTCACTAACTTCGAGCAGATACGAGTGTTACTGATACATGATACTACTTTTGCAGTCTTAACCCAAGGAACTTTATTGGTCATATTCACTTAAATGTAGTGTACAAGTTATAAAAAGTACGTGCAAACATGTTGAAAAGCTGTATCCCTAGCGTTTCATTTTGAATGTAAATTTCAATTAATGTGACTAATAAAATTCCTTGGGGAAAGATTGCAAATGTATTATCATTTGTCCGTAACACTCGCATCTGGTAAAGGTTATTGAACTTCATAATCCAGTGAATGGGAAACATCCATAGAAACCTCAAATCTTCAGGAACTGGTGTGGATCTACTGTTCTTATCAAGAAGAGAGCTGACAGACTAGCTTTGAGAGTACCCATAGCGCGGACATTGAATATGGATAAGGAGAAATACTTAAGTCAATTAGTAATCGTCTGTTAGAGAACGACATTGCAATCGATAAATCAACAAGGCTAAGATTGCTGGAATTTGGCATTTAAAAGTAAAACTAGCAGAGATGGACGTGTGAGAAGATGCATTTGTCGTGTATACAACCAGCACGCTACATGAACAGTTAGCATTCATACACTTCGACATTTGCTGAGGGAGACTGAGCACCTATGGGTTTGCCCTGAGTGCAGTGATGTCGATTCTGATCAACAGTAACAATAACCCAGTGAATAATTCTCGAACACCCTGTATAAGTATACAGTAAACAAAATGAAGACAGGGAAAGACCTTGAGCAGATGTCACAAGCCAGAAGGACCTGCGGTGAATCTTTTGAAGGTATATGCTTTACAGGGAGATGACGAGTACTGGGGAAATGAATTGAAAATTATAAATATTGTGGCAAGGAATGTAGTGAATGACTAGCATAGGACAAATTGCAGGCTTTGTCCGTTTGTACTGTAAGTACAACCTTAGATATGCAGATGATACCGTGATGTTAGCTGAAAGCGAACAGGAGTTACAAGAACTAGTGAAGCAAGTGAACAGTATAAGTCATGAATAAGGACTCGACATTAATATTGAGAAAACAAAAACTATGATAACACTAGTCAACAACCAAAATGTACCAGAAATGAAAATAGCTGATCTTAACTAATTTTGGTGTGCTGAAAACGAAAATGACATTAAAAAATTTTGATTGGCTCTAGTTTTCAAGATATATGCTACTAGTTTATTTAATTACGGTCAATTTATATATATGACGCAACTGTTGTGGGCGATTGCATAATTTTTTCTAATGACCAATAAAAATGTAACTAGAAGTTGATGATGCAATCCTACCTATGATTACATCATAAATATTCTTATCTCTGATAAAATTTTGCCATTAGTTAGTGCATTTGTCCTTATCAAAAGTATCCTAGTTAGAAATGCCAAAGGACATGTTGTGAACAGTGCTAATAATTTTTCTGTTATATATGTGGTGGTAAGGTGACGTTTCTATCACAAAAAACGAAATATAACTAAAGTGATTAAGAAGGCGTACAGTTTGTATTTTGGCTGCAGAATAGGAGATCAAGATAAGAGCTGGGCGCCACACATATGCTGCAATACATGTGCAGTACATCTTTAACTGTAGTTGACTGGCAAAAGGCAAGCTATGCCTTTTGCAGTCCCAATGATTTGGAGAGAGCCCACTGATCATCTCAACAACTGTTACTTTTGCATGGTCCCTCCAATTGGGAAAGGCATATCAAAGAAGAAAAAATGGACTCTGGAATATCCAAAACAATCCCTCTGCAAACCGTTCGGTACCACATTGACGATGACCTACCAGTTCCCAAAGTGCCAGAATCATTTTCAGCTGCTTCCACTTGATGAAGAAGAGGACATTGGTGGTCCTGAATCATCAACCTCAAGCGACCCAGATTTTGAGCAAACTACATCCAGCTAAACCACACTAAATAACCCAAGGTGAACTGGAATGATCTTGTAAGAGATCTGAATTTAACGAAGAACAAGGCGGAGCTTTTGGGTTCCAGATTGCAACAGTGGAATCTCCTGGCAGAAGATGTTACAATTTCTTGTGTTATAGGAACCGCCAGAAGCCGCTTATTACATTCTTTTTCAAAGAGGGTGACCTTTCTGCGTGCCACAAATTTCTGGTTTAATGGCAGCCCCTCAAAATCAATTACATACCGGAAGAGTGGAGGCTTTTTTCATTGATTCATCCAAGGGGACGAGTCTTAAAGCTGTTTTGTTGAATAAAAATGGTAATGTGTTACCGTCAGTTCCAGTTGGTGACGCAGTCCATATGAAAGAAACTTATGAAAACATTAAGCAGCTTTTGAAGTGTATAAACTACGATCATCATCATTGGTCGGTTTGCTGGGGCTTAAAAGGGGTTTGAATTTGCTCTTTTGCTCGGACTACAAGGTGGATACACCAAGTCCTGTTGCTTTCTCTGTGAGTGGGATAGCCGTGCACGAAGTGACCATTACATCAGAAGACATTGGCCAATCAGGCAGTCATTGCAGCCTGGCAGTAAGAACGTTGAGAACCTAGCACTTGTCGACACCAGCAAGATTTTGTTGCCACCCTTGCACATTAAGCTGGGTCTCATGAAAAATTTTGTCAAGGCAATGGAGAAAACAGATGAGGCTTTCAAATACCTCATTAGAAAATTTCCAACACTGAGTGAAACTAAAATAAGAGAGGGAATATTTGTTGGTTCGCAAATTCGAAAACTTCTTCATGATGACGAGTTTCTTTGCGTGCTGCATGGCAAGGAAAAAGCAGCATGGCTAGCATTTTAGTCAGTGGTGGGCAATTTTCTTGGAAACAACAGATCTGATAATTACAATGAAATTGTAGAAATCTCCTTCTGAAGTTACAAGAGTCTTGGCTGCAACATGTCTTTGAAAATTCATTTTCTGGATTCTCATCTGGATTTCTTTACGTCAAACTGTGGAGGGTCAGTGATGAGCATGGTGAATGATTTCACCAGGACATTGCTGCTATGGAGACAAGGTATCAAGGCAATTTGAGCCCTTCAATGCTTGCTGATTACTGTTGGACTGTGACAAGAGACACCTCATCGATTGACTACAAGAAGCAAGCAAAGAGAGCTCGAACAGCAACTGAATAATGACAGAATGGGTTCAAATGTGCCTTTTTAAAACATGATATGTGAACTTTAAATAATGTTTTTATTTTTTCTATCATTTTATGTTGAAATATCAATTAATTAAGTATGTAACCACAATTTTTATAATGCCAAAGTAGAAAGACTAGCTGTTCACCCCAGAGAATTAAACAAGCATACATTATTTATATTACTGTAATGTAAATTCATCATTTTTTTAAAAACCAGAGCCAATTGGTGAATTTCATTATGATATTTGAAATCAGCATGTCAAAATCAATAAGAAATGGTATGTTTAATTTCTGGTACAAATAACTTTTGAAAATTTGTTGACTAGTGTAATTGGCAAAACAGACGATAAGCCCACATTAAAGATAAGCGTAAATGGGAAAATCCTGGAACAAGTCAAGAGCTTCGTATATCTTGGTCATATAATAACAGAAGATGGCAGATGTGAAACAGAAATCAAGAAGAGAATAGGAATGGCCAAAGCTACATTCAACAACATGAAACATATACTGACATCTAAACAGTTATCTCACAAATTAAAACTGAGAATCATAAAGTATTATATATATTCTGCATTTCTGTATGGTGCAGAAACATGGACGATGAATAAGCATTTGGAAGAAAGAATTGAGGCTCTTGAAATGTGGATATATAGAAGAATGGGGCGTATCTCGTGGAAAGAGAAGAAAACAAATAAGGAGGTCCTAGAAAATCTAGGTATGAAAAGAGAACTAATGAGGGAGATCGAAGTTCGGCAGCTAAAATACTTTGGCCACATAAAAAGGCATAACACCTTGCAGAAGACCATAATAGAAGGGAGAAGTGAAGGCAAACGTGCAAGGGGAAGACAGCGCTATAAGTGGGAAGATAACATCAAGAGATGGACAGGAAAGAGTCTATCAGAGTGCACCACCAAGACAAGAGACAGAAGACGTTGGAGATCCATTACAGCCAACCTTCGTTGTGGAGATGGCAGCTGATGATGATGATGACTAAGTAAACCGACACACACGTACCGTCATTAGCATAGTAAGCTAGTGGGCTACGGTCAGTTCAACGTCCTGGCTTGGGAAACAATCACTGCAGACTTTTTGCCCGTGGGCAAATTGTAGGAAGAGTTGACAGATTTACTTGAAAACACGGGATTGTCCTGGACTGAGTTAGTCTGATAACAAAAGAGTACCAACTGAATTAGTAGCGCCGAAGAACGCGAAGTACATGTAGTGTGGGACAAGGAACGATTCTTTCGGAACTATAACCTTAAGGCTGCAAAATGATTTGTTTACGACTTTAAGAACGAGTAAAAAGCACGTTTTTGTATACAGAAACAGGTGGGAAAATGTATTTACAAGGAAGCTGAGTCTGGGGTAGAATCCAATTAGTGAACCACTTTTTGGTTGTTATTTTTGGAGGACAAAAATTAGAATGACTAACCCTGACGAGCAAAGTTAAAGGGCATTTTTAGGAATTAGAAAGAATATCTTGAGAGGAGAGTTTTCAATTCATTCAAAACGCAGATGTAGGGGCGAGAAGGTCTCACACACTGCATTAGCAGTCGTGGATTTTGTTGAATAAAAATTTAACTATTGGTGACATGTTTAAGAGAAAAGGTTTTCGGTGATATATTTTCAGATATAAGAGAAACTAGTAACAATTTTTTTTTTCTATGTATAAAGAACATTAGGACAGTGGTTCTCAAGATGCGAGTTAGGAATAAATGAGATAAATAGTGTCACTCTACGAATGCATATCTATTGTTGCTTGAAGAGATAATACAAGTGTTGGAATGTGAAATGGATTATTGAGATATACTCGCCGATCACATAGAGTGCGTTTTCACTCTGCGGATGAAGATATATTGTGATGTGGATGGCAGAATAATGATGTGCTGATACATAGTACTTAATGAGTTATGCGGATTACAGATGTTATATGGCGAGAAGATGTTGAGAAACACTGTGGTATTTAAATTCACATAGAAAGGAACTGTAATGTTTGTAAAAGATTAATTTAAAGAGATTCTCGAGATGTTCACCTTGATATAGAAAGTTTAGACAGTCATTTCTTAAATCATTCACTGATGCAAACTGTGCACAAGAAGTAAAGGTACGGGTCAGATAAAGCAGCAATGGACTAGGATATAAATTTATATCTCCTGCGATAGGTAGGTCTAACCTACCAATCAGATACCCAGGCGAAAATTTGATGCTGATTATTTGAGAACCTTCGAAGATATGTTAACGTTGATGCTGATTGTTAGTTGGTTTTTTATACGTGATGCAAATGTTGATGTGTAGTTGGCCAGGTATGCGTGTTGATGTCACCTGAACAGTGTAATGGTGTGGTGAAAATCTGGGTCACTCACGCTGACAGCATACATGGTCTTTGTACGATGATGATGATGATGATGAGACATGGGTGTGTAGTCGCGAATGCGTTTAGGCTCATATATAGTTACACAATACACCCAGTCACACTCGTACTGAAGCCAATGATGGTTGAAACTACTGGTGACAGTTCATACATTTATTCACAGGACTAACAGTAGTATCACACAGGAACATTCAATGTAAACAGGATCAGGTACATCATGTTAATTGAAATCGCTTGGTACATATCAGGCATTCTAAGGCTGGTGAACATTCAAATATGTGGGCATGGTCAATAGTGGTATGTCCTTTAATGTACAGTTCATATGGCCGCTTTGGTATCCCTGACTGAACGCGTCAGATACCTTAATAACTCCGTCATACAAAAGACGAGCCCTTAACTCATGTAATCCTATTACCAGGGCCGTCGTTCAACTTGGCATAACACGCCAGTTACATCTTTTCATGCGGGTAGAATAGTGGCCATTACACAGAGGGCCTCGATATGACGTCAGCTGTGTATTCTTCATAAGCAGGGTTGGCATAAACCCTGTATAATGGATTGTATAAGTATACGCCAACCTTCGGCGTTTCCACTATATATAACTTCGCACTTTTTGACTTCTGATACGAATGAAGGACAGAATAAAATGGTAGTCCTCTGAGCACAAAACACCAGCTGTGAGCAGGTTTCACAGGCTCAGGTTATTATGATATAAAAAGTCGGATCAGAACACAAGAAACAACACTGTTCATTCTTTCTTCTTAGTTCCTTCAATCATTTCACAAAACCGCAAAGCAGTCGCTGTAGCGTCACTGGCTCAGTGGTAAATTGTTTTAAATATCAGCCAGACCTCGTGTACAGTGCCCCACTCTGGTTCATTCTTTAAGCCTAAACTACAGTCAACTCTTAATGCCATGTTGTTTTTTGAAACAATTCTATTTTTCCGCTTCACTTTCGGGGTCCAAATGCGTTTTTCATAGCTGTTTCTGTGAGAATTGTGGCATCGTTCTTGGTAACATAGTGTACTTTGCTTCGAAATTGTTACGAGTAATCAGATCTTGTTGCCTTGATGGATTCGGCCAAAACATTAACAGCCTTAGTTTGTGACCTGATGCAAAATGTGGTAAATGTCCTCACCATAAGAAGCACAAATATATACGTACAATCTACGATCTTGCATTAGCTGAAGCCAATGACAATCGAATCTATTGAGAAGAAGGTATTCTTATTTGCAAGGACTGTTCCATGATGTTATTATAAATTAGGCTCTGATGTTACTACGTTCATCTTTGCTAGATGATGGCTCAATCCTAAGGTATTGGTTCTCTGTCCCTGTTACCAATTGCTGAGTCCATTACTGATATGGCTCAGGGAATCACATGAGCGTCAGGGTGGAGTAGCTCAGACGTCCTCGGGGTCCTTGATCTTTCAGTTTCCTACGCTGCTAACAGAGCACACGCTTAATATGAAACAGCGTGCAGATACCTTAATGTCTTCATACAAAAGACGAGCCCTTAACTCATGTAATCCTATTACCAGGGCCGTCGTTCAACTTGGCATAACACGCCAGTTACCTCTTTTCATGCGGTAGAATAGTGGCTATTACACAGGCCTCGATATGACGTCAGCTGTGTACTCTTCATAAGCAGGTGGCCTAAACCCTGCTATAATGTTTGTATAAATATACCGCCAACCTGCGGTTTCCACCATATATAACTTCGTCTCTGGACTTCTGATCAAATGAAGACGAATCGTCTTAAATGGCTACCTCGAGCACAAATATAGGTTCTGCAATATAGGAACTGTGAGCTGTTCTCACGGCTAGGTAATCCTTTAACAAATTCTGCAACCGAATGCATAGTAATGATAAAGTCGGTGTTACCTTGAAACGAATCCTCAGAACACAAGAAACAACACTGTCGTCATTCCTGACGTACAGTTAATCACTGGGGAAAACTGACAACGCAGTCACTTCGAAGATTTTCCTTCCCCAAAATACAACGGACATTCACGTCCTACAGAAGCCAGTTCGCAACTCTACCTGACGGAAGTCTAATTTAGCGCGCAACAACTGCGCATGGCACATAGCCCAGAACTGTTTACCTTTGACCCTATCTCAAAAAAGGTCAAACCCAATGAATGAACCAAAAAGGGAGATAACCCCTAATCAACCTGACACAGCAAAGTTAAGACATAGTTCCCTAACCTTGACCAGGGTGAAAAACATACAACCAATAAATCGACGTTTGAAACTCCGTCAAAGATGACAGCAACATATTACTGCACCCCCCTGTAAAAAAAAAATGACACATTTTTAAAAAAATATATCCATGAGCAAGATAGCACAAGCATCAATTTATGTGCCCATGAAAGAATGAACCTAATATCAGGTACAATAGACGCATAAATAAAGCGTCTGGAGAGAGTAAAAATCATCCCCCAACATAAGAGAAAATATTTCCTCTAAGCAAAACAAACTCGGGAGGTACCATTAAAGAAATCTAAGTTGCTGGCAATACCTATCATAGATATCAAAAATTATCAAATACTATAATTATAGCAATATACAAATATCATGAAATACAATGCTATACTATCAACATATCTAATGGATATATATCATGGATGGACATAACCAAATTTATTAAAGTCATTATACATCATCCAAATCGTGACACAATTATGTTAATATATATTATGATATTAAGAACAGACATAAGTCTGGAAGTGTATCAGAAATCTAGGACACCAGAGCTAAGTAGATTCATGTTGAGATCTACCTTCACAACGAGATCTATCAAAATTATTATCTCTGTTGAGACCATTGCTCTTATTTGAACTCCAGTTACCATAATTGTGATTATTATTTCCCTTATAATCAAAATTCCTATTACGTGGATTTTGTTGTTTCCTACAAAAACTATTATAAGGTTGGTAACTTTTATCAAAGTTCCTATAGTTACTGTGACCAACATGTTGAGGACAATTAAATTGCCTCCAGTTCTTTGAAGAAGAACCGTAACGTGATAGACGCGTTTGGTACTGTCCACAATCACGGTTATTTCTCTTAGTAAAGTTGCTTTTATTTTTCTCTGTAGCAATATGCTTAATAGGTACATCGTACTGACTGAGCTGAGTACGATGGGCACTAATAGTCTTGTTCTCTTTTATCAATTTATTGGAAGTTTGAAAATTCGATGCACGTTTTCCCTGAGGAATCTTATCATGACACTTATCAAAGTCCTCACCGTGATCCAAACTTGATTTACCTTTGTTGGCCTGACGCCAACTCCCATTAGAGGCAGTATCGTTATTCCGTGGGAAACCATATTTTCCACGAAAATATTTGTTCACATATTGCTTAGTGTTACTATGAGCATTGAGTGCCTGTCGCTGGCTCTTTGCATTTGTAGCATATTGATCATCAGCTTTATGTCCAAATCTATTCACCTTGGTAGCAGACAACATTTTATTGTTCAAAACAATATCTAACAAACCAGCAATTCTGTTGCGAAGTTTTGCAATTTCTACTTCTGCAACAGCTTTCTCTCTAGAAACAGCTTTATGAACTCTCTCGTTGACTTTAACATGAAGTCTGTTGCAATCTAACCTTAAGTCATCTAACTGTGAAGTTAGAGTCTTCTCTTTAACTATTCTATCTCTAAGATCCAATCTCAACTTTTCCTTTTGAGATGTGGTTTCTAAAACCTTAGCTTTCTCTTGAACAAGCTCAAGTCTGAGTGCTTCCATAGCACTATGATGAGTAGTCAAAAGTTCATCAATTTTTCCATCCTTTTCTTTTTTGCTTCCAACTGTGTTAACTCCAGTTGTAGTGACTGAATCTCACTGTCCTTTTTATTCTTAAACACCTTAATCTCCTCCAGAGATTCCATACTTTTCTTTATAGCAGTACTTCGCAGAAGATTCACCTCATTCCTTAATTCCAGAATTGTTCCTTCATAAGACTTCTTGTCTTGTCCGGCCTGAACTTTTACTTTGCAACACATTTCTTGCGCACTAGCAAGTTCTAAGTTTGCTTTATGTAAGTCATCTTCATGTCTCTTAGCTTTAGTCTTTAATTTCTCATAGTCCATTTTGACTTGGTTTAGCTCATTATTAAGAGACTGTTCTTTACAAAGATGATTGTTCTTCATTGAGCTCACTTCATCTATCTGGTTATCCAACAATTGTTTTAATGAGGTTACCTCATCATCTAACTCCTTCTTTTGTCTAAGGGAGAATTCACAAAATTTCTTATTATCCGCTATCAATTCCGTCACTTTACTCTTCAATGTAGCATTTTCACAATTCATTTCTGAGAACTTCTTCTCATTCTGCCTTTTTAACTGTTGTAGCTCATCAGTAATAGCTTTCTTGTCACCCTGAAGATCATTTATCGTTTTCTTCAACGCATCCAACTCAACAACATTACCTTCATCATAAAAGAGTGTGGATAGTGATTTAGAAAGTCTAACTACTCTATCTTTAGAATAGCCATTTCTATAATTACATATAGCATATTCTCTAAGACTATATCACTCGCCTGAAGTAGGAAATGCTCTGTAGCATAATACTCACAGTCCTCACCAAATAAACGTAATTTTTTTCCCCTTCCTGAAGAAAACGATGGACAATTTTCAACATATCCATAATAGCTTATGTCCAATAATATGCTATCAGTACCTGAAATATAAATTACCTTATCCCACTTCAATGGGAGATAAGTCTGTAATATTAGACTTGTATACTCACTTCAGTTTATTTCACTCTCTTTAAGAGACAAGTCTTAGTCAAAGACCTTGTATGGTTACCTTGTTTCTTTATAATAATATTCTATCAATAATCTCAATATGAATAGTGTATCATATTAATAATAATAATAATAATAATAATAATAATAATACATGACCAAGTATATGTATGTAGACTGTGTATGACAATAATAAATACAAGGACAAAAATACAGAACAACAACCGAAAACGTTCGCAGAAGTCAAATAAACAATACAGCGAAACTAAGGAAAATGTTACAAAAATGTGTAATGATGACTGCGAAAAGTAAACAAGACAAATGGCAACACTGTTATAAACAAAATAGGTGTAAAGAAATAAATGAAAGGAAGGAGAGACGAACAGATACAAACAAAACAAATCGTAAATCAAAGAATGGAAAAAATAACGAAAACAACACTAACACATCTCGTCACAGCTAAACGTAAATAGCAAATTTTGTCGCTTGCAAATCCCAATTAAGGAAATTTGCAGTCCCTACAGAAAACGCTCTCAACAGACAACCTCTGTTACGTGGTATTATCTAAAGGAGTCACCTTTCCCAACCATCCCGCTGAAAACACCAGAAAAATACACAACAATATTACAAGTAACATAAATATCCTCAATGGAATGTGTTGCAAACAAAGTTTAGTTACAAATAACAGCATAGTAACTCTCTTGCTCTTTGTTAACACGGGAGTACAATGCCAAGCGCGCAATGATTGTTAGATCCACAATAACATGTAGTGGTCTCCAGGAACATAAAGTAACTATGACCTTCTCGATGAATAGTTGAGACTTGAGGCCCAATGTTGAAAAAGTTCGTAGACGGTACTGTTTACCAAAAAACACTTGATCTCGCACTACGTGACTTGAACGCTCAGACGTTGAAGAGTCTGTTGACTGTAACGTGTAAACAACCAGCGGTACTGTTTACAAAAAGGAATCGACTTGTGTGCAGCTGTGGTCCACGTAGCAATATTGCCTAGATGCCAACTCCAGTACTTGTACCAACTGTGGTTCATGTAGCATTATTACATAGATGCTAACACTGTTTATGTGGGTCAACAGTCAATGACCTATTTCTACTGTCCTGTGTAGCCAAAACTTGGAAATGTAGAGTACTACGGATGTGTGTCATTTATAGCTGTCAACCTTGATCGTTCCAATCTGTAGCCGAAACCAAAATTGAAGCCGAAAAGCCCACGGAACTGGCCTACCAGTAATGTTAGTTGGTTTTTTATACGTGATGCAAATGTTGATGTGTAGTTGGCCAGGTATGCGTGTTGATGTCACCTGAACAGTGTAATGGTGTGGTGAAAATCTGGGTCACTCACGCTGACAGCATACATGGTCTTTGTACGATGATGATGATGATGAGACATGGGTGTGTAGTCGCGAATGCGTTTAGGCTCATATATAGTTACACAATACACCGAGTCACACTCGTACTGAAGCCAATGATGGTTGAAACTATTGGTGACAGTTCATACATTTATTCACAGGACTAACAGTAGTATCACACAGGAACAGTCAATGTAAACAGGTTCATGTACATCATGTTAATTGAAATCGCTTGGTACATATCAGGCATTCTAAGGCTGGTAAACATTCAAATATGTGGGCATGGTCAATAGTGGTATGTCCTTTAACGTACAGTTCATATGGCCGCTTTGGTATCCCTGACTGAACGCGTCAGATACCTTAATAACTCCGTCATACAAAAGACGAGCCCTTAACTCATGTAATCCTATTACCAGGGCCGTCGTTCAACTTGGCATAACACGCCAGTTACCTCTTTTCATGCGGTAGAATAGTGGCTATTACACAGGCCTCGATATGACGTCAGCTGTGTACTCTTCATAAGCAGGTTGCCTAAACCCTGCTATAATGTTTGTATAAATATACCGCCAACCTGATGTTTCCACCATATATAACTTCGTCACTGGACTTCTGATCAAATGAAGACGAATCGTCTTAAATGGCTACCTCGAGCACAAATATAGGTTCTGCAATATAGGAACTGTGAGCTGTTCTCACGGCTAGGTAATCCTTTAACAAATTCTGCAACCGAATGCATAGTAATGATAAAGTCGGTGTTACCTTGAAACGAATCCTCAGAACACAAGAAACAACACTGTCGTCATTCCTGACGTACAGTAAATCACTGGGGAAAACTGCCAACGCAGTCACTTCGAAGATTTTCCTTCCCCAAAATACAACGGACATTCACGTCCTACAGAAGCCAGTTCGCAACTCTACCTGACGGAAGTCTAATTTAGCGCGCAACAACTGCGCATGGCACATAGCCCAGAACTGTTTACCTTTGACCCTATCTCAAAAAAAGGTCAAACCCAATGAATGAACAAAAAAGGGAGATAACCCCTAATCAACCTGACACAGCAAAGTTTAAGACATAGTTCCCTAACCTTGACCAGGGTGAAAAACATACAACCAATAAATCGACGTTTGAAACTCCGTCAAAGATGACAGCAACACTGATTATTTGAGAACCCTTGAAGTGTACTCTGTTGTACAGCAGTATATAACATGTTTGAACAGAAGGAGAAGAGATTAATATGTTCATTAACATACCAACGTTTGATATTGATGTTCGTCTTTTTCTTAATAAAAATAAAATAACCATGATGGGTGTCGTCAATTGTTTGCAAATGCGGCTGACTGTGAACTGTGCGTTTTCAACTATATGTAAGATAGTACTACCACTGCTTCATCTCGGGCCCAACAACACCATACTTGTAGTAGTATTGCTTTCTGGTTTACAAAACCTGGGTTGAACCTATATACGAAACTTGTCACAGTATACATGTTTAATTTACTTTAAACTTCATATGTAAAACTGATGTTAAAAAAATTACGTTAGTTTCAAGCCAGAATGAAAACAATATATAACAAAAAGCGATACATAGGCTGTCTTGTTCCCATCTGTTCCTTTCTTGACACATTTTTGGAGGCGTTTCTTTCTTCTCCCCCTACCTCGTCTCTGTATTTCATCACACCGTGATAAGCCTTGGAAACTCCAGGCGTTTCATACCCTGCAAGCTGCTTGGGCACATGAGTTACTCAAAGCTCTATGTAAGGGATACACGAAGCAATAGAATGAAGACTACTGGTCCACAGTTCACTCCCGTTAAATAAAATATCTGAGTGCAATTAATCCTGAAGCTGTCATCCTCAAGAGGCACATTAACCACTTACATGAAAAAACAAAAAACAAAATAAAAACAAGAGGCAGCTGATTTGCCTTCCCAGAAGTCAAACCAAGTGGAATAACGTTGATTTAGAACTTGTGAAAGGTGTGTGGCCCTGGTTAACGTCAGTTCACCTGTCTGGAGGTTTCGTGAAAACTTCTCTACGTTTTCATCTCTTAGACGATTTATGTATCTAATTCTCTCTGTCTCTCTCTTTAACACCCTTTCCTCTCTCTATTTAAGTCTTTCTTTCTTTATGTTTGTTCTTTTTTATCTTTCTTTCTTTCTTCCTTTATTTTTTTCTTTCTTTCTGTCTTTTTCAACCATTAAAAACAATAATAAAGTTTGCTCTTTCTATCTGTTTATGAGGAATTATTTCTTTACGGTGCTTAGATCTTGGGGTGTATCTAAGGAGCAACAGGAAAAAGAATATGACTGCTTGTCCCACAGGCAATTCGTGACAGGCGAGTTACATGAAGTTGTGCATGAGACTGGCAACCTAATGACGTTAAACAAATATCTACAGAAACCACCACTGTAAGATTGTGTGCACTGGTTCAGGTGTCCTCATCATCAACAGTAGTTGATCCATGCTCCAAACAGAGTGAAAAAGAAATGGTAATGATGACGATGATGATGATAGTGCGTATGGTGATGATGATGATGATGGCGATAACAATGATGGTTTGTTTATGACTATTGGTAGTTTATATTTTCTCGTTTATTATTTCATTCTCTGTTGTATTACTTGCTTGTTTTCACTTCTTGTTAGACACCAATCTAAAATAAAATCCTTCTTTGTCTTTGACTTAAATTCAAAATGGCTACATTCATATGAGCGAATTTTCCCCATTACATTCAAAATTGCTAACTGTCATGATTACGAATTGTTAATCGATGAATGTTTCCTCTAAAATCGAATTTCCTGAATTACATAGACTCGACTTTTTTCAATAAATATAAATCAACTGCAAATTGCACGACATACGAATACTTGAATATTCGATTCAATGTGTACTTGAGTATTCGCCTCAAGAAATGTATCGAGACTACGAAATCAGTTATTATTGTGTAGCTCTCATACAACGTGCAGATGTCTACGTAAGTACACAAGACAATTTTCTTTTCTAGGTTTGAGTAAGTAAATAGATTTATAATTTTCAGTCCACATATCACGACACGCAATTTTTGCTATTTTTAACCCCCCCCCCCCCAATTCCCCCCCCACCCCCTTTTTTTTGGTGGTCACATTTCTTCACAGAAACCCAGGCTTCTCTCTTATGTGACATCACGAATGTCTTAACCCTACCCCCCCCCCCCCCCCCCCCCCCCCCAACCCCTCTTCATTTTTTTTACTAAAAAGTAAATGTAGTGCCATAGTAGATACTGCCGTAGGGAAATGACGTGTTAGAGACTTCATTAATTCTAGGTTCAGCTTCAAAATGTGGGGTGACCAGCTCCATTGCTTGCTGCATTTCCCTTCCTCCACTCCGGAGTAGAGTCCATTCACAGCTGGGTACACTGGAGCTTGACACCGCCGTTTTTTCGAGACCGAAAGGCTAGGTCTCTAACTACTCGGCCAGTCGGCTTGTCTACCCCCTTCCACTTTGTTTCACACAGTCCCAGAACCTCGATTTTATATTCCCTCATTTCTGCTGCTACTTGTGCCACTTTCCCTTGTTCGTTTAATGTCCGAACATTCCAGGTGCCAAATCTGGAGGTTCTCCTAGAAGAAAGAAGGTTAGTCAGTAACACAGACTCCTTTCGGCTTTCTCTGTGTTCCATCATACGCCTCCCTGCGAGAGGACCTTACCCTGTCTTGGATTCTTCTCCTTCTTCTTTGATCCTTAGCCGCCGACCGTCAAAGCAGTAAGTGGCCATCACGCCTAGTGGCGTCTTGTAGGGCAACAACAAATTGATTCCACTTTGTTCGGTCGGTGGCCATCCTTCGTACAGTGCCCCAACTCTGGTTCATTCTTTGCATCTCAGCCTCCACAGTCCTCCGCCAAGTTGTTTTTGGTTGGAATCTCTTTCGTTTCCCTTTTGGGGTCCAAAGCGACAATTTCGACATTTCCTTCTCTGTAACACTCCAGCTTTCCGCACCATAAAGAAGCACAGAAAGCACACAGCTCTGATATAATCTTAATTTTGTGCTTGTGCTGTATTGAGAGGACTTCCAGATGTTGTTTAGGCTAAAAAAGGCTGTTCTTGCTTTGTTCATTCTGTTGTTGATGCCTTTGCTTGCTCCGCCGTCTGGTGTTACTATACATCCAAGGTATGTGAAGGTGTCTGTCTGTACCAGTTGCTGATTCCTTACTGATATGGGCTCAGGGTTGCTCACATTGAGCGTCATGACCTCTGTCTTCTTTAAATTGATGCTCAAGCCCACCTGCTGGCTATACTTGTCTATCCGTTTTTTTCTGGATGTGTTGATGTGAATGTGTTAGTAGTGCAATGTCATCTGCATATTCCAGATCTTCCAATGTAGAAAATGTAGTCCATCTTATTCCTCTTGGACTGCCCTCTGTTGTCTGGCGCATTACCCAGTCTATGACTGTTAAAAATAGAGTGCTTGATAAGGGGCATCCCTGTCGTACTCCTGTCTCACCTCAAAGATTAGGTTGCTCTGCCCAACACTACACGTAAAGTTGGCATAGAGGCTTTTTATGATTGACACCATGCAGCTTGGAATTCCATAAGCCCTCAGTATTTTCCATAAACTGTCCCTATGTATACTGTCAAAAGCCTTTTCGAAATCAATGAAATTAATGTACAGCTGACTTTGCCATTCTGAGCACTGCTCTATAATGTTCCTGAGAGTAAATATATGATCTACACATCTTCTGTTCTTTCTAAATCCTGCTAGTTCTTTCCTCAGTTTGTGGTCTACTGCTTTTGAAATTCTCTGTATAAATTATCCTGCCTAGTATTTTGCTGGGAACTGAGAGAAGAGTGATTCCTCTAAAATTATTGCAGCCTGCAAGATCTCCCTTCTTGGGCAATTTGACAATTATTCCTTTGTTCCACTCTGTTGGTGTTGTCCCTGTTTTCCAGACTTGTGCAAATAGTGGTTCTAATAGTTCTGCTGCTAGCTCAGGGTCTGTCTTAAATAGCTCTGCATTTAAGTTATCATGGCCAGGAGCTTTTCCATTCTTTAACCCTTTGATTGCTGTGATGATTTCTTCTTTTTGTGGAATGTCTGTATTAACATCTGGATCGTTTTCAACCTCATGAACATTCAGTTGTGTCTCTGGTGGTTCCTTGTTCAGAGTTTCTCTGAAATGTTCTGCCCATCTTGTTTCCTGTCCCTCTGCTGTCGTGATGAGATTTCCTTGCTTATCTCTTACTAATGTAATATTGTTTGCACCTCGTTTTCCGCTGATGAATTTAGTTATTTTGTATACTGTGCTTTGTTCATTTCTCAGTGCTGCCTCTTCTGCCTGTCTTGCAAGATCGTCTAGGAAATTCCTTTTGTTGGCTTGGGTTTGGCGTTTAACTTCCTTGTCCAGCTGACTGTACTGTTCGCTATATAGTTGCTTTAACCTAGGGGACTTCGCTTCTGTTTTCTTTCTTTTCATTTCCTTTCTCATCGTTATGGTGTGTGGCGTTCTCAATAATATGTTCATAAAATTAGCCAAGTAAATGTCTAGTAGGTGTAACGCCAACAGTAAATCATCAAATAAATGTTCCAATGACAGATACAATACACACTTTATTGTCGATACATTACTCCAATATAATAGATGTTCATCAAGTTAACACACTTGAATAGTGTCCACACATAGGACCTCGGCAGTCAATATATAATTCAAGAAGCGAACTGTTCTGTCCGTCTTGCGTCCGCACGGAAGTCGTTTAACACAACATTATTGAAATCATGAATGAATCAAGTAGAGCTCAAAATATACTTCCTGTCAATAAATATTTCATCTAGCAATCACACACATTGCTAATTCCTCATGAAGTAGAATCATACAACAGACATAGAATATAATCCAAGAAACTACACATTCCACTTAGCCATTCCAGCTGAATACACTGCCCTGTAAGTTATCTCCCTTTTTCACGCACATTCTTGTGACACTCTAGTTGAACACCGCAGCGTTTCAAAATAACGAAACATTGAGGTGCACAAAAATATGTGTAACATTATTACCCCCCCCCCTTCTCCCCTCAAGAGAAAACTACCGGTTTTCCAAGAATGGAGGCCAACAATGTATTCTGGAACTCTCTCATGACCATCTAAGTCATGTTATATATATAGTTATGTTAATGACTGAAGTCAATTATAATAATAATAATAATAATAATCAACACATTATGTCAAGAATAACCTAAGTGTAGTAGTGGACCTAATGCAATATATTTAAAAAATAATTACCAATACAGTTCACTAATTTACTAAAATATTCTCTTGTAAGTAAATAGAGAAAATATATGAATGAAACTAAATGTTCTTGCAGTAATCACGAGTTTCACCATTAGCATAGTTCCGAAATAGTAAGGTTCATAAGTACGCACTCAGTGTAACTATCACTCTGTGTATTATGTTCATGTCACGTTACTGACCTAATCATGTATAACACATCTGGATAATGTGTCAGCCAAAACATTCCTGCTACCTGTTATAGGAAAAATCTTATAATCATAAGATTGTAGAAGGAGAGCATATCTGGCTACACGCTGATTTGGAAACTTGGCAGTTTGCAAATATGTTAATGCTTTGTGGTCAGTTTGCAGGACAAACTTTGCACCCAGTAAGTAGCGCTGAAGCTTGGTCATACACCATACCAAACCCAGCAATTCCCTTTCAATGGCGGGGTACCTGGATTCTGTCGAACTCAGTTTTCGGCTAACATATAAAACTGGATGAATAGCTCCGTGAAAGTCTTGCATCAGGCACCCGCCAATTCCTTCCGAAGATGCGTCAATCCTAAGAATGAATGGTAAGCGCATGTTAGGCAATCTTAAAATAGGTGTGTTAGAAAAATAAATTTTAATGTGGTGTAATGCTCTGTCGCAATCTTCATTCCATAGGATTTTACAAGGAAAGCCCCTTCTAGTTAAAGAAGATAGAACTGAAGTAAAACGGAAAGTTATGTAGGCGATTTAGAAGAAAAGCCAAGAGTACTGAAACAATGTACCCAACGACAGTTGTGTACAATCCACCAGAAAGTGCATCATAAGTTCCATACGAACAGTAATGCAAAAGTTACTAAGATGTGACTCTGTACAGCCCTAACAGCTGAGATAGACCAGACCTAAAATATGGAAAAGATTGGGGAAAAAACGCACCCTAGAATGCAACTAAACTGTGCGTGGTGCTGAATGTTTCACCATATTTACATCAAGACAATGATTCCGAAAATGAGATCCGTTAGTAAGACTGACAACTCTGCGAGCCTCATTATTGTTATAAAAGTAAACAAAGGCACCTTTATGAAAAGAATTATTGATAGAGACCAGACGCACAAATTTGACGTCAGCAGTGGACTGAAAAAAATTGCCCCAGTGCGCGCCAGGTTGTGCATGGTGGTAAATTTCGCACTTGTACGGTGCGAGTGTGAGCACTGTAACCACCAAAAGAGACTCGAGTAAACTGAAATTTTGCACAAGAGTCATTAGGAAAGCTTACTGAACGAGAAGTATTGATATTAGTTTATTTAGTACATGTTGCACTGTACTGATTAGAATTAGTGTGGTTAATTATATGTACGTTACTATAATCATTCTTTTGTACCTGTTTCTGTGTGACCTGACGCTTATCAACTTTATTATATGCATTTTTACAATTATTGTCTGCAAAGTCAGTATAATCCTTAACGTGCCGTTCGTTCAAGTCTTTTCTCTTACCAGAAATACAATGATTTGTTGGACATTTTGTCACGTCACATTCATTGTTCCTGGCATGTCGCCGCCATGCACCACCCTCATAAAAGCCATTGTGGTTTCGATAAGAAACACCGGCGGGAGAGTGATGACGAGGAAAGTTATATCTTCCTCTGAACGATACTCTAAATTTGTCAGGATGTGCATACCTATCATGTCGTCCTAATTTATCTAGGTTAATGCCATCTGTGGGTGTTCTGGTATGACGTAACGCACCACTTTCAACATTATCGGGTGACACCATATTGTTCTGCAGTACAATATCTACCAATCCATCAACCCTCCTACATAATTTAGAAATGTCAGAATCCTTCTTTGAAATTTCATCGCATTGACTCTCATTTACTTTCACAAGTTGAGTCATTTTACCTTGTTCTTTACGGAGTAATGTCTCTAATGCAGCAACGTTGTCACCATTAGCTTTTTCTTGTTGAATTAGAAGGCGTTGTAATGTTTTATTTTCCATTTCTAGTGTCGCCAATTTGTCTTTATACTCCCTTTCGAGCTGAACACAAGAATGTCTTCCTCAAAATTATGCGTATTCTGTTTCTGTAGGCTTAATTTCTCAAGCTCGATAGCTGCTATTTTCTGTTCATATTCCAATTCGGCTAATCTTATTCTTTCTTCAGATAATTTAATGTTCTCTTCTCTCTCCCGTGTTTTCTCTTCTCTCTCCCGTATTTTCTCTTCTCTCTCCTGTGCCCTATCGTCTCTAGCAATATCGTCTAATCTTCTTTTTTCTTCTTTTTCTTCAGCCACACGCAATTGCGTGAAACCAAACTCTTCCAAAACCTGTCCTTCTTTTCCTAGGGTTTGTCCTATCTTGATAAAATACTCCAAGGTAGCCATTCTCACTATTAATGTTTATTCTCACTTATACAATCGTCAATTACTACTGGTTCCTTGAACCGAAATTATAAATACTTCAAGTATGAAGTACCAGAAATAGTACTCATGAAATCATCATAAGGATTGGAGTAAGAACAGTACAAACAAAGACGATATATGACAATAGTGGAAGCAAAGAAATGTAGATAATGAAAGAAAACCAAATGCTATGAAAATAAAATAATCGCTACCACTATACAGTGACAAGATAAAGACGCAAACAACATTAATATATGTATCAACTAAATTATAGTAAGATGAGAGCAGCAGGTTACAAACAATAATGCTGAAGAACTAAATGTAAAAACAGTCAACAACCACGAACTACAATCAAGAACATGACATCACAACTAAGATAGAAATTGGATATAATAAATTCGAAGTGAGCGCTATAATACACAGCACTTTTCGCTGGGCCTCACTTAGAAAGAATTATATGCTGGCCCTACCGACTCTTTGATTTTGGGACCGTCCTGAGAGGTATTCCAAAATCACCAGAAAATACAAAAAAAAACCCCCAAAAAACATAGAAACATATAACCTATATAGACATAAAGAAGGAGCTCAACCATGTAAAATACAGGAAGGAATTCTGCCACAAAACACCAAACCACTTATCTTATTTATGTCCTCCTCCTGGACCGACGCATTACAGTGGCAATACACGATGATTGCTCCTTTCTTTGACTGCCTCTGTTGTAGATCACACTCCTAGCTAAGGCCCTATTGCTTGACGACTGTGGACAATTTCACTGCTTGTTGAGTGGAATTTGAAATGTTGAGAATACACTTTTAATGTGGTTTTTCATACAGTTCTTGACACACAATGTCACTATGTTCTGCAATCTGACTCGATGTTTGATATCCCCGATGCGTTGAGGTATTTGGTATACCAACCTAGTATACGCACGAAAAATATTTCTTTCACTCTGTTGCACCCCTTTGTTGAAGTCGTTGCTTCGCCGGCGTTGTCCACTGTTGGTACCTTCCTGTGTGCACTCTAAAGCTGTAGCAGATATATTCGTCTTTGAAATTGATAGATATTGAGGCCATCAAAGTTAACACGCCAAAAAATTCCATCAACTAGATCGTTGGAATCCGTGTAGACATAAATGTTGATTGAAAGCTGTAATTAATTATAGTACTTCATTTCCACTGGCTAGGCATGTACAACAGAACTGTGGGGGTGTTGCTGAAAAGAGCTATAGTTGTTACTGTCTACTTCAAAATCTCCGGCTTGGCCTTCCAATTAACTGTGGCGTTCTCAATAATATGTTCATAAAATTAGCCAAGTAAATGTCTAGTAGGTGTAACGCCAACAGTAAATCATCAAATAAATGCTCCAGTGACAGATACAATATACACTTTATTGTCGATACATTACTCCAATATAATAGATGTTCATCAAGTTAACACACTTGAATAGTGTCCACACATAGGACCTCGGCAGTCAATATATAATTCAAGAAGCGAACTGTTCTGTCCGTCTTGCGTCCGCACGGAAGTCGTTTAACACAACATTATTGAAATCATGAATGAATCAAGTAGAGCTCAAAATATACTTCCTGTCAATAAATATTTCATCTAGCAATCACACACATTGCTAATTCCTCATGAAGTAGAATCATACAACAGACATAGAATATAATCCAAGAAACTACACATTCCACTTAGCCATTCCGGCTGAATACACTGCCCTGTAAGTTATCTCCCTTTTTCACGCACATTCTTGTGACACTCTAGTTGAACACCGCAGCGTTTCAAAATAACGAAACACTGAGGTGCACAAAAATATGTGTAACATGGTGTTTAATGTTTCTGGTGTTATCCAGTCTTGCTTCTTCCTTTCCTGGAATCCCAAGCATGATTTGCTGCTTTCCTTATATATTGTTGAAATGGTGTTGAATTTCTGGTCTATATCATCAGTCAATGTCTTTTCCTGACTTTTGGCAAATTGATATCGTTTCTTTATGTCAGCCGCAAAAGCTTTTCTGGTAAGGGGGTCCTTCAATTCGCTGATGTCAAACCTTTTCTGTGTAGTTACAGTTGGTCCAGCCCTTCTTAGTTTCACTTTCAGTTTTGCTACTACTAAATGGTGATCACTTCCCACATCTGCACCTCTTCTTACCTTCACATCTTGTAATGTATGTCTCCATCTACCGTTAATCATGATATGGTCTATCTGGTTTCTGTCCCGACCATTTGGTGATTCCCATGTTAATTTGTGAATTTCTTTATGTGGGAAAAGTGTTCCTCCAATGACCAGGTTGTTAATGCTACAGAAACTTATTAATTTGTCCCCATTTTTGTTTGCTGTTCCGCTGACGCATTTCCCCATTACTTTTTCATTATATATATTGTGTGTACCAACTTTCGCATTGAGGTCTCCCATTACTATAATAGGATCATACCTTGGTGTGTCTTCCATTTCTTTCTGCAGTTGTTGATAGAATTCATCCTTGACCTCTTCATCGCTATCATTCATTGGTGCGTAGCATTGTATTATTGTAGTATTGGTGAATCTCCCTCTCAATCTTAATCTTATCAGTCTGTTGTTGATGGGTTTCCATTCCAGTAATGTCCTTTCTATTCCTTTCTGTAGAATAATGGCTACGCCTTCATTCAGCTGTCCATCCTCTCTTCCAGAGTAAAGTACTGTTTCTCCTGTTGCTGTTTAACTTTTCCTGCCCCTGTCCATCTGCTCTAGCTTATCCCTAGAATGTGTAACCTATAGTTTCTCATTTCTGCCGTGACCTGTTTTAGTTTACCCGTCTCGTTCATTGTCCTGACATTCCAAAATCCTATTCTTGTATCATATTTTGCGGTCAGGACGTCCGTTTTCATGTCAGTGGCATCCTTTCGGCTTTCACCACTGACAGTCATACGAGCCTCAGACTCCGGATGTCCGTCCCGCAGCAAAGTTTGTTCATTTGTTGTTGTTTCCGTAACTTAATTATTTTTTCACGTAGACAGGGGTGTCAACCCTATACTAAAACCCCCAACCTGGAAGACCAGGGTGTCTGCTTTAGTCTGACCCCTGCCCGCGCAAACCTGTTCAGCTTGGTAGAACCTTCCAGGAGTAAAACTAACGCTGGCATAGCTCTGGGGGTAATCAGGGTACGCAAGCCGCCATACCTCGACAAGGTATTGACACCGGTGATGGCAGCCTGTCTTGGATGGCTGTGTTTTATTTTCCTTCATTGACTTGTCCATGTTTGTTGAAGTTTTTTGTGGTTTAAATTTTTTTACAGGTTGGGGTAACCAGCCCCATGCCCAACCCTCCTTAGTCGCTTTCTACGACATGCATGGCATGGAACAGTCTTACTATTCTTTGCTCCCCTTTCGGTTCACGGTAACACACGGATTTGTACTACTTAAAATAAAGAATGTAATCGAATGTGAATTAGTTAACTAGCGCTGGCTAACAAAATAACAATCGATTAAGTATAATAATATTTCATTAACCAGGCTTTTATAATTACATCTTTGCTGGTTAAACTTTATTTTAAATATCGCTAATTTTGACTCAATTTAATGTCAAACAATAAAAAAAAATTAAATGTAAAATAAATACATAAAAAACATCAGTTCTTAATTTTATGTTAAAGTTTCATAAAATAATGTTATACTTGAGAGAAAACCCACAACAATTCAAGGGTTAAAAACTGAAGTTGTTTTCCGTTATTAATTTCTTTTCGTTAACATTATCACAAGACAAGGTTTTAGATTTTGTAGTTTGCAATTATTAGACACAAACATCAAGTCAGTATAAGTGAATGGCTCTGAACTATGATGAACGACAACCACGAATATGGAGACATTCATAAAGGAGCGCTTGCAAAGAATAGAAGGACAGAGATGGAGTGACAAGACCACCAATATGGAACTAGTGACAAGAACCAGACAAGACAGAAATACAAGAAATAAGGAAGAAAGGGACAGACTTGGAGATATTGGTACGGAATTCAACATTTACAAAACTAAACTCACTGATAAAAATGTCAAATTATCATCATGTTTTTTTCTCGTTTTCATCCGTATGGAGATTGTAGCCACAACAACAGTGGTCCCCATTCATGAAGCTTGCACCACACATTCTTATGTTCCTGCAGCGATGTTTTCGGCAGCAATTAATTTTGCATGATAAGATTGTACGACACGCCTGATGGAGCAGTACTCATATTCCTTCTGTGTCTCATTAAAGGTACCCGAGTACTAACGGAGATAAAACTGTAAGATAAGATTACTAAAGCACTATGATGGATCAATGACTTCAGTGTCAAGTCATGAGAATCAATGATGCTTACACGTTGGTTCACTACAAGCATTACTAACTGTGTTATTTTACCAACGACAGCGCTCATCTCAGACATTCAGTTATAATTAGTGTTTCTACATTACTAGAAATAATGCTGTTATCTCACTAGAAACAGTACTGTTATCCAACTAGAAACAGTACTGTTATCTCACAAGAAGCACTACTGTTATCTCACTAGAAACAGTACTGTTATCTCACAAGAAACAGTTCTATTATCTCACTAGAAACAGCAGTTATCTCACTAGAAACAGCACTGTTATGTCACTAGAAACAGTACTGTTATCTCACTAGAAACAGCAATGTTATCTCACTAGAAACAGCACTGTTATCTCACTAGAAACAGCACTGTTATCTCACTAGAAACAGTACTGTTATCTCACTAGAAACAGTACTGTTATCCAACTAGAAACAGTACTGTTATCTCACAAGAAGCAGTACTGTTCTCACTAGAAACAGCACTGTTGTTTTTGGTGTTTGTTGTTCGCTGTTTTTATTTTGTTTACAATACATATCCCCAGAACCTACTTTCCGTGCTACATCATAATTATCCTTTAACTGGCTGTGGGATGTAGGATAAAGAGAGAGGGATAGTACCTCACGGTGAGAGACAGCCATGTCCTTTTTAGGATAGTCAGGATCCTATTTGGTTCTCCTCTCTTTATCTAGCTCATATATGGCTCCTCGAATACCGCTTGTGTACGGCGGTGGCCACATCCCGGGCAACAGTCTTGGCTGACTGGCTAAACTACATGGGTGGAGTAGGAGCAATCTTACTCAAGGGAATGTCCATCCCTAGTACACAAAGACTGAGACGGTGAGTGAGGCGGAGGAATCTGAGAAGATCAACGGCTCGCAAAGCGAAACAGCAAAGTGTGTGGCGCACTAGAGGCGTGTCGGACATAGAAAAAGACAATGGCTAGCCACCGTGGAAAAGATGGGCCTTACCACGTACTTCCTACAGAACGTAATGGGATCACAACAACAAGATAAGAACCGATATGTAGAGAACTCTCTGTCCCCTGGGGAAGAATCTACTGTACAAATTAACAGGGAAGAGGCAACTTCTCTAATGAGTAAGGAAGTACATAATGACGAGTGTTCCTTAAATTCTGTTTAAAGGGAGCATTCTGAGAAAGACCACCTAAAAACTAGTAGGAGAAGCCTAAAAATAGGAACATGGAATGTTAGAACTCTAAACGGAGAAGGAAAGCTTGACAATCTTATATTAGAAGCAACAGACATGAAACTCGATATACTGGGAGTTGCAGAGACAAGACTATTGGATACAGGCTACATAACAAGAGACCAGTACACGCTTATACACTCAGGAGGAGAAAAACATGAAAGAGGGGTTGGAATGTTGATAAAGAAGGAGTTAGAAAAATACGTATGTGGATACTGGACACACAATGACAGAATGATGTTACTAAAGATGAGAGCAAAGCCATTCGACATATCAATCTTACAAACTTATGCACCAACTAAAGATCACAGCGAGGAAGAAATAGAAGAATACTATGAAGAGCTACAACACACACTTAAACCAGTCAAATCTACAGATGTGTTGATAGTAATGGGTGATATGAATGCAAAAGTAGGAAAAGGAAAATACAAGAAAATAGTAGGACAGTATGGATTAGGGACAAGAAATGATAGAGGAGACAGACTTATCCAGTTCTGTGAAGAAAACCAGCTGGTCATATGTAACACCTTTTTTGAACACCACCCAAGGAAATTATACACATGGAAAAGCCCAGGAGATGTAACACGAAATCAAATCGACTATATCATGATAAAACATAGATTTAAGAACAGTGTCACAAGTGCAAAGACACATCCTGGCGCCGACATAAATTCAGATCACAATCCAGTCGTCATCAAAGTAAATATAAAGCTGAAAAGAGCAGGAAACAGAAGACAGGAGGAACCCCAGATAGAGATATCAGCGCTGAAACAACCAGATATAAAACAGAAATATTTAATCGATGTCAAAAATAAATATCAACAGTTATTGACAGAAAGCAAGGAGCAGTATAGAAGAGAAAACCCAGAAGAAAAAGCAACCGCAAAATAGGAATGCTTAAAAACAAGCATACAATCAGCAAATGCAAATTTACCTAAAAAGGAGTCTAAGAAAAATCAAATTTGGATGACAGATGACATCTTGAATAAAATGGCAGAAAGAAAGAAAGCAAAAAACACTCCAGAATATAAAACAATAGACAATGACATACATACTATGTGTAGAGAAGCAAAAGAACGGTGGATAGAAACAAAATGCAAGGAAATAGAAGACTTGGAAGCAAAGCACATGACAAGAGATATGCATGAAGAAATAAAGAAATTATCAAATCGGTCGCGGTTTGCACAAGGAGGAAGCTGTATGAAGAACAAAAATGGTGTAATATTACTTGATGAGAAAGACATATCAAACAGATGGGCAGAATACGTAAAAGAACTATTCGAGGACAACAGAGGTAAAAAACCATCACCAGATTCTAATGAAGGCCCAAACATTCTCAGATCAGAAGTAGAGAATGCCATTCATATGATACAAAAAGGAAAATCAGCAGGCATGGATAACATACAAATTGAAATGATAGAAGCTCTGGAGAGCTTTGGTATAGATACAATCACAGAAATATGCAACGATATATACAATACAGGATATATACAACACGACATGAAGACATCAGTTTTCATAACATTGCCCAAAAAACCAAATGCAACAGAATGTTCAGACTTCAGAACAATCAGCCTGATGAGTCATGCAATTAAGATACTGCTCAAAATCATACAGGAAAGAATAAAAAGTAAAGTAGACAGCGAAATCCAAGAAGAACAGTTTGGCTTTAGACGGAACAGTGGAACAAGAGAGGCAATATTTTGCCTAAGAATATTAGCAGAAAAATATACAGAGGTCCAAAAAAGTATGTATATGTGCTTCATTGACTATAAGAAGGCTTTTGACAGAGTCCATCATGAGAAAATAATTGAATGCTTCAAAGACATAGGTATTGATGGAAAAGATATAAGAATACTCAGTAACCTTTATTGGGAGCAAACTGCCACAGTAAGAACGGGAAGGAATTATTCACCATACATAGACATAAAAAGAGGTGTCAGACAAGGTTGTGTGCTGTTCACCTGCCTATTTAATTTATACACCGAAAAAATTTTCAAACAGATACAAGAAATACCAGGACTGAACATCAGTGGAAGGTCAATAAACAACTTTAGATATGCAGATGATACCGTGTTGTTAGCTGAAAGCGAACAGGAGTTACAAGAACTAGTGAAGCAAGTGAACAGTATAAGTCATGAATATGGACTCGACATTAATATTGAGAAGACATAAACTATGATAATTAGCAAAACAGACGATAAACCCACATTAAAGATAAGCGTAAATGGGAAAATCCTGGAACAAGTCAAGAGCTTCGTATATCTTGGTCATATAATAACAGAAGATGGCAGATGTGAAACAGAAATCAAGAAGAGAATAGGAATGGCCAAAGCTATATTCAACAACATGAAACATATACTGACATCCAAACAGTTATCTCACAAACTAAAACTGAGAATTATAAAGTGTTATATATATTCTGCATTTCTGTATGGTGCAGAAACATGGACGATGAATAAGCATTTGGAAGAAAGAATTGAGGCTCTTGAAATGTGGATATATAGAAGACTGGGGCGTATCTCATGGAAAGAGATGAAAACAAATAAAGAGGTCCTAGAAAATCTAGGTATGAAAAGAGAACTAATGAGGGAGGTCAAAGTTCGGCAGCTAAAATACTTTGGCCACATAAAAAGGCATAACACCTTGCAGAAGACCATAACAGAAGGGAGAGTTGAAGGCAAACGTGCAAGGGGAAGACAGCGCTATAAGTGGGAAGATAACATCAAGAGATGGACAGGAAAGAGTCTATCAGAGTTGTCGCGAGGTGTTTTGAGGAGAAAGGACAGTTTGGATGGAATGGAAGAATAAAGATAATAATGTCTTATTGATAGCTTCCGAGTTTGAAGAAACTGCCTCTCCTCGGGAAATAGTTTACTAGAAATTTACTAAAAAGAGAATTCTGGTACCTAAACAGGATATTTTCTGGACGATAAATTCTTCATCAGGAATCCTACAAAAGGACTGTGTAAAGCACACAAGGTTGAGAAAGAGATTTGGTGTCCAGCCACAATTAAAATATCCCAACCCAATAGAAGTTAATTGAATTATGGCTGAGCCCCCAGGGTGTAGATTTATATTTAAAACAAAATACAACCCAAATAAAGTTAACAAGAAAAATAACAACAGACTCTTATGTAAAGTTGGATAAAAGGGTATGGAATCTTACATTTCTTTATATACATATAAATATGAAAAAAAGTTTAGCTCTACTGTTTATTAAAAAAAAACAACTAGTGTGTCATCATATGGACAGTAGATCTCTTCTATGGTAGTTTTGCTGGTAGGTGTTAATACTCATCTCCTCAAGGACTGTAGTAGCTGCGGAGATGATTTTGGTTTGGACTCTCTTGGTTTTGTATGCTCCAGCACTTTGGTCTCATTAACAGTTCTATGGGTTCAGAGGGTGTCAGAGTTTGCTTCCCTGGACTCAGTGCACATCACAGATAAGGATGGGGTAAGTCACCTCTGCTGAATACCTCTTCTGCTTATGGGATGTGTGGTATGGTTACTGGGTGATAGGATATGGTTGGGTATGATAACCTATTTGATAGGGTATGGTGGGTAAGGGTAATCTTTGGTACCATGAACTCGTACCCTGGTTTGTACCCTGGACTCGTAACTGGTTTTGGTACCTTGTAACTGCAATCTGGGTTTGTACCTGGTAACCGCAACCTGGTTTTTATACTTTGTAACCGCAACTTGGGTTAGTACTGTGTAACCGCAACCTGGTTTAGTACTGTGTGACCGCAACCTGGGTGGATTCGCTCAACTGAATTCACTAGGAATATTTTGCAACAGTAATGCCCACTCTAGGGCCCATAGATTCCCTCTCCTTCGAATGATGGTTAGCGTTCTAATCCTTAAAATTCCCTCCCAAAATTCCTGCTGTATATTTAGGTCAACTTCCGGACGTAGCACTGTGTTTTTCACCTTCGTGTTTTTTCACCTTCGACTTTCGCTGGCTAAGGAATAATTTATTACCATAGCCATGTGAATCCGCTAGCGAATAGTGAAATCTAAGACTAGCGAGAGAGAGAGACTTTTGGTTTCTTGTCAAATGATAGGAGAAATTTGTAGAGAGAAAAAAATAATAGACAGAAGAAAAAGTCGGGGAGAGTCGTTTCACGACATAAGCCCCCTTTTGAAAGTTCGGCCAACGGCCAACTAAGTTCGAGCCGACTCTTCTCTTATGTCAGACACTACATTCATGTATCGTGTCCTCCATTCCTTCAATCCAAATATTTCATATTTTTCCTCTGTCAAACGGTATGCCTGTAATCCACACATGGCTATCCGTTTCCTCTTCAATAAGTAGTCAAGGTGGGGTGAACAAGCCTGCTCGCATGATAATCCCACTCTTCCTTTCCTCCTTCTGGATCCTCCATTGAAGCTTGCCTTCTGGCAAAGAGCTTGCCCTAAAGCCTACACTCTGCTTACAATTGGATCTATAGCAAATAGTTTTGCATGATGAGGTTGCCAACCTCATACAATACCTTATTTTAGTCATATTGCTTGATCTGCCTAAGGACACATACCTATCTCCCCAGGTATGAGAGCGTGTATGATCTTCTATCCCTCTTTCTCCAGTGACAGAGAAAGATAAGTCTATCATTTTTTCCTGCCCACCAGGTAACAAGGAAATTTGGACCCGCTTCACTTTCTGATCCCAGAGAGTGGGTGAGGTTATTGGAACTGACTGAAGACTAAGTGCTTGAGGGTCATGTTCCTCTTTAGCCGTTTCTCCCGTGTTAAAGGAAGATATTCCTGAAACATGTTTCATCCCACCAGGTACCAAGGAAATTTGGACCCGCTTCACTTTCTGATCCCAGAGAGTGGGTGAGGTTATCGGAACTGAGTGAAGTCTTAGTGCTTGAGGGTCCTGTTCCTCTACAGCCGCTTCTCCCATGTTAAAGGAAGATATTTCTGAAACATGTTTCATCCCACCAGGTACCAAGAAACTCTGGCCCGGCTTCACTTTCTGCACGCAGATAGTGGGTGAGACTATCAAAACTTGTTCAGAATTAAGTGCACTGGGGTGGTCAATCCCTTTGCACTCGTCCAACTTTTCAGTGAAAATGTTGGAGGATGAGTTAGGCATTGGAGTCTCCATAGCCTGTTCAGTCACGCCATCTCTGGATCGTGCTGAGTCTCCTAAGATGATATATTTCCTCCTTGAGGTATCGGGTAAATTCGTTCATCTAATATTGCGGCCTTTACTTTGCCGTTTACAAAGTTCGACCTAACTTCTACATAAGCTAAAGGCAAAATCATCCTTCTGTTGTTTATCATAAGTGCTGTTACCTCAACATCCTCTTCGGTGACTTGATCAAGGTCGATAACAGAGGCTGAGACAAGGGCATCACACCCAAGACCTTGATAATACAAACAGGTGATTTCTTCGCCATTTACTGTGGCAGTCTCCACATTTTGAGAATCCCTGTATCCACTCCGGGCCTTCGTCAAGTTCCCATCTATGGTAGGGACCTTAGCTTTGTATGAAGTCTGTGGGTTTGGGTCTCGGCGCCTGCAGTCTAACTGATGTAGGGTGGCCGACAGGTGATGCTCAAGAACATCCATTCCCTTCCCATAGGGTTGCGTAATCCTTTTCTGTTGAGTGATCCTATTTGGTTGAGCGATCCTATTTACCAGGTTTTTGGTGTGGTTGTTTTCAGTATGCCTGTTGTGAGTTTTTGCTGAGGATGAGGAAGGTCTCTTCAGATTATCAGCACTCTTGTGCTTAATCTTGTTTTCAGGATGGTCTAGATGTCTCTCTTTAGATATCTGTACATCTGCTCTGTCTGAGCCTGAATTCTGAGACATAGACTTGGCTTCATGTGGTGCAGTCATATTTACCACTGAAGATGGTGATGCAACTGGCAAAGGAGGGCATGATGAGTATCCCTAGATTCCAGTTTATCCCTGGATTCCATTTTTGTAGGTTGAAACTGAGTTTCCATTTCTTCCTTACACTGGAGGGATTTTTCTTGTCTTTGACTCTCATGTTCCACATTCTCTTCCTTGCACTTTGCTCTCCATTCCTTCCTTTCCGCTTCTCTCAACCTGTATTTTTCCATCCTTTGTGAAACAAAAGTATCCAGTTCTTCTCCGGAGAGTTCACACTCAATGGCTAACTCTGTCCAGAATGTTCTCCACTCATTCAACTCTACAGATTCTTCCATTATATCCGTAGTGGTTCGTTGAGCGAGTATGAGATCTCTAACTCACAAACAATAATTAAGGCAAAAATACTCTCTATAGTCTTAACTATACTAAAGTATTACTAAACCATATATTATATCAAACCAGCCATATATAACCATCAAATTAAAATTTAGTTAACAATAGGTAACTAATTACCAGCAGTACCACCAAGAAGAGTTCTCATAACACAACTTAAAATCTGTTTTTCTTGCAAAAATTTATATGATTTTTTAGTCTAGGGTAATTTATATGTCCCCTCTTTAATCTAATCCTAGACCTGGACACCAATAAGTGACAAGTACCTACAGCAGTAGTGGTCTAGGAAAGATAAAGAGTTTTCATATCTTAGACAAGTGTCTAAATATGAAATAAGAGTTTATCGCGGACACGAGCGTCCCACTTGTCGCGAGGTGTTTTGAGGAGAAAGGACAGCTTGGATGGAATGGAAGAATAAAGATAATAATGTCTTATTGATAGCTTCCGAGTTTGAAGAAACTGCCTCTTCTCGGAAAATAGTGTACTAGAAATTTACTAAAAAGAGAATTCTGGTACCTAAACAGGATATTTTCTGGACGATAAATTCTTCCTCAGGAATCCTACAAAAGGACTGTGTAAAGCACACAAGGTTGAGAAAGAGATTTGGTGTCCAGCCACAACTAAAATATCCCGACCCAATAGAAGTTAATTGAATTATGGCTGAGCCCCCAGGGTGTAGATTTATATTTAAAACAAAATACAACCCAAATAAAGTTAACAAGAAAAATAACAACAGACTCTGTTATGTAAAGTTGGATAAAAGGGTATGGAATCTTACATTTCTTTATATACATATAAATATGAAAAAAAGTTTAGCTCTACTGTTTATTAAAAAAAAAACAACTAGTGTGTCATCATATGGACAGTAGATCTCTTCTATGGTAGTTTTGCTGGTAGGTGTTAATACTCATCTCCTCAAGGACTGTAGTAGCTGCGGAGATGATTTTGGTTTGGACTCTCTTGGTTTTGTATGCTCCAGCACTTTGGTCTCATAAACAGTTCTATGGGTTCAGAGAGTGTCAGAGTTTGCTTCCCTGGACTCAGTGCACATCACAGATAAGGATGGGGTAAGTCACCTCTGCTGAATACCTCTTCTGCTTATGGGATGTGTGGTATGGTTACTGGGTGATAGGATATGGTTGGGTATGATAACCTATTTGATAGGGTATGGTGGGTAAGGGTAATCTTTGGTACCATGGACTCGTACCCTGGTTTGTACCCTGGACTCGTAACTGGTTTTGGTACCTTGTAACTGCAATCTGGGTTTGTACCTGGTAACCGCAACCTGGTTTTTATACTTTGTAACCGCAACTTGGGTTAGTACTGTGTAACCGCAACCTGGTTTAGTACTGTGTGACCGCAACCTGGGTGGATTCGCTCAACTGAATTCACTAGGAATATTTTGCAACAGTAATGCCCACTCTAGGGCCCATAGATGTGACGTACGTCTAGTTTGACTAGTGAATTTTCCCTGATATGATGGATGATTTAAAGGGACCTTTAACTTTTCATAACATTAGAACCCCTGAACATTTGTTGTAACTTTTCGTTTGCCAGAACGCATTCCACCGGGACTCATGTAGGATACAGCGACGAGATCAAAGAGACAGACCGAGGGATCTTAGGGGAGACTATCGGCGCTATCAAAGACAGTAGTTTTCCCTGATACGAGACGCAGTTGCTTGCCGCTAATTTCGCGTCTCGGTGTCAATCGAGGAACCGAGCGAACGGGGGAAAGCGAAACGGGCAGCAGCGAGCGGATACGAAGACCAGGGGGCGGCTTCTTCTCTTGATTTGGCGGTCAGATCCCCAAAAGTCGTGAGATCAAATAAGTTGTCAAGTTTATCATGTCCCACTCAACTTACATTCCATTTTAGCTAAATAGACCATGTAGAACTAGACACGTTATCACTCGCTGGCCAGACCTTTACAGAAGCACTAGCTTTATTGAAATCTTGTTATAGATTTTCCCCTGGATTTTATATATATTTGCAGTGATTTCTATTTCTGTGCAAAGCGAGTGATCGTAACCTGTGCGATCCCAGCATTAAGAAAGCAATAAAGAAATCAATCTAAGCAAAGCAAAGCATAAACAGTGTGTAGAGTTCCCCTGACGCAGAACTTGTTGAGACTGTGTAAATTTTTAATCTTTGAGGCGATTCTATGTTTGGAATTCCGCTATCTAACTTATAGCAGAGAAAGCACACCCAAAGACAAATTTAACGCACCATCAAACAACTTAAGTCGTAACGGGAAGAAGAACACTGGCCCGAGCTTTGTTAGTTTACTGACACAGAGAGATAATTCATAATTTCCTGAACAGTGATGTGACTAGTTTTCTCACTGGACTTAAACCATACCTCACGGATAAAGTGTACCAGCACGCGTAAGAATTTTATTATCCGCGGCATAGTCAAATAGACCACACCATCCTCACCCCGGTATCAGAGACCGTGCCCTCCCATAGAAACTGTTATTAAGAAAAGAGACACAACTACAGATTCATTTTCCAGCGATTACGGGACCCTTTTATGTGCTGACCGCCTACCCGATAATCTGGGGCTAGAACTTGAACAAACACTCATACATTTAGTTGAGGTGTACTGCTGTTGTGTTATTCTATGGAGTGCAAGATTTTTTCACAATCGGTAAGTGAGAGCAAGATGAGTGAAGGCCTTTGCTAGCGCGTGTATGAATGACAGGAAATTAATTCTTTTGTGTGACCATTTTGTTAACTTGCTTACCTGGTAACATATATCTTTTCTGTATACCCTACATTGTTCCTTTAAGTGGGATAGTTGATAATTTGTTAACTCTGTTTAAAACCACCTACTTTCCATTTGCTTAGTAAAGGGAAGAACAGCTGGGAAGAACAGGTTTTTTTTTTCTATCACTTATACCTAACTTGGTAACACCTCTTTCAGAGTAATTAACTTTACTGTTAGGTTAACGTACCCGTGTTCCTGATATTATCTATCTCTGGACTGGGTTTGTCTTTGTCTAATGAGCGGGAAGGGCTTAGTCGATACCAATCTTCTTCACCCCCTCCCAAACTTGTTATTTGCATTTGTGTACTTATGATAATTTATGTAATATCTGATATTTTTAGTGATTGATGTTATAGTGAATAAAATCACATAAACTCATTTAGTTCTGTGTGTTGGATATACCCAAAGCCCAACTTTTCCCCTATTCGTTTAATATAGTTTGTATCAACGTCGTGTGTGTGTTTGAAAACACCAAATCGGTGAGCGCGCAGATGCGAGTCTGGAAAACTGGCAAATAATTGTTTGACCAGGAGAGTGAAAGAGAAGATTGAGAGACACGATTTGTCGTAAATAAGTCTGTCTTTACTCTCCTCCAGCACGCTGTGAAGTAACTATTAAATCTCTACATTTTCTATCACTGAGCTTACCATCATCATTTTCCACTCTAAACCGGACCACTATTTCTACGACTCTTTTCTCTCAAAATAAATTTACGACAATATTTGGGGGCTCGTCCGGGATAATTTTGAGATACATTTGATGCACACATATTTGTGGGCTGGTTCTGGGATCTTGAGCTACATTTGAGGCAATCGCATAGCCGGGTTAAAGATATTTTGAGTCTGATTTAGTTTGGGTCTAACTAGGTAGAGTGTGAATGATTTGTCTTTGTGAATTAGGGAAATAAATAAATAATTACACCCCTAGACAAACGTTCTTTAAGTATTTGGGTTGTCCACACAGCATATTTACAGGTTGTTTTCTCTCCACAGCAGTAGAAAGTACAGATAAACAAATATATTTGCTATTTTAATTATCCTCTGGCGGAGATAATTATATTTCTTTCTTTATAAAAGTTGCTGGGATTGCGTGATTGTTTTACAGTCACTAAGGTTTTTGAAGTCAAAAAGAGTTGAGCTTAGCTAAAGACGGATTGTTCTGATTTTTGAAAATTAAGTTAACAACGTCTCATCTCAATAATTGACTTTAGGGACGGAGTTTGTTGTCAGAGATTAAAAATTTAGGGAAATTTTTTTTTTCTTTTAAATTGTTTTTAATATAAATTTTTCTCGACTGTTAGTAAAAGTAGATTCTTTTCCAGTGTAACTTACCATTTAGTGGCATAGTCGCTTGCGTTTAGAGCCTTAATTGCCAGATAATAGCAGCGATAAGTTTGCACAGTACAGGTAGGAGGTAACACAGGTAAATTTGTACTTGTGTTTTTTTTTTCTCGTAGCGGTTCAGAGTTCCTCCCTTTCGCGTTTCTTCTTACTAGTTCTCTAAGCATACTTCATCTTATTCTTTAACAATGGCAGAGAGGATAAAGATGAGGTCCATCTTGAGGCTGGAAGCGAAAGAGGCAGGATTAGATGCAGAAGCTGCAAACGCGTTTATTAACCAGGAATTGGAAATATATGACGCGGAGCAACAGAGAGCCGAAGCTGAGAGGAAGGCGGAGCAACAGAGAGCAGAAGCTGAGAGGAAGGAAGAGAAAGAAAGAACAGAGAGGAGAGAAGCCCAGGAGAGGGCAGATAAGAAAGAAGCGGAAGAACGTCTTTTGGAACAGAAGAAAATTGAAGCAGAGATGGAAACTCGCAGAGAGAGAGAGAGAGACAAGGAAAGACAGCATCAACTGGCGCTTAAGGCTCTAGAGAGTCGGGGCGCCTCTACTTCGACTAACGGAGAGCCGTCTTCGCCCCAGTCTCAATCAATGGACCTCTCCAGTACTCAATCTGCCCAATTAACTGCTATGTCGTTTTCTTTAGAATCTTTTCCTAGCCCTAACGAAAAAATTGACAGCTACCTAGAAAAATTCGAGAGACTCGCGAATCTTTATGGGTTAGAGAGTACCCGCTGGGCGCTCAAACTTTCAACGTCACTGAAAGGCAATGCTTATGACGTGTACACAAAGCTGGGACCGAATCAACATGATTACGACATGTTGAAAAAGGCCTTACTACAGCAGTTTGAGATGACTGCCCGAAAGTTTTTGCAGTTGTTCAGAAACAGCCGAAAAGAGAGCACGGAAACATTTCCCCAGTTCTCTTCACGTCTCACGGGTTATCTGACAAAGTGCATTGAATTATCTGACCTACCTCTTTCATATGAGGGACTCCTCGAACTTCTTCTTGTGGAGCAGATAAAATCCACTTTGTCGAATGAAACACGTAGATTTTTGGCTGAACAGGGGGCAGTCAGGCTTGAAGACATACTCAATAAAGCCGAACGCTATAGCAATGCAATGGCCGAACTTCCCAGCACTAAACGTAAACCCACCGATGAGCCATCTCGAAAACAGAATCTAGAACAGGCATCCTATTCTTCCACTTCCTCTCAACATTATAACCAACGAGATAACAATACCCAGAAACCTCCCCAGGAAAAATCGAAATTCTACAAAACCCGACCCCCCCATACAACAATGTCAATGATATCAACCAATTTCACCGTGGCATCGCGGAATATAGTAATCTAGTAGTTTCCCTATAAAAAACAAGTCCTTACTACACACCACCAAAAGACAAGTCTGCATTATTTCATCAGGTTCCTAAAGGGTTAACGCGTAAAACGCCGATACTGAAAATGCCAATGTGACCTTACAGACTTCAACCTTACCCGTAACCTAATTCTGCAAATGTGCTCTACTACTTGAATCTCTGTTAGTGTAGTTGGAAATCGTGTATTTTGGAAAAGACAAGGAATAGAGAACCTCTTGCATAGACCCTGTTTTGAATTTCTAAATGAAAGAAATGGCCAAAAACGAGCGAAGGAAAAAATAAAGAGACTAGAAAATGAAGATTGAAAATGCTACTAATTAGTTGGCCAATATATAATATGCGTTAGTCTAAATATTTCCAGCCCATAGGCCAACTGTAGAAAGAAAGTATATGTTATTTGAATAAATAAAAGGAAAGACGAAAAGGGTAAAAAATAATAGCTAGAAGTGTGAAACCTATGCATGGCTAAGATGACAAAACGGTAGAATAAGTAAAATATTTTCATTCTGGATACTTCCATGACTTAGATAATACTAGCGATATGGTAGAATGAAGACATAAAAAGACGTGCCTGGGATTTCTTTACTGAAGCTAGCCATATTGAGGCCATAGAAAGGGGTGTCATCCTGATTTGAAAATTGTAGGTTAGCTTTTGAAAATAGACCGTAGGAACGGAAGTCACCTGAAATGGTTGAGAGCATAACTAAAAAAGTGAAATAAATACTCAGAAAACGAGCGTTTCCTTGCCACTTTCAATTTAAACTTTCACAGTAAAGTTAATAAGTTTCAACAGACAAGTGTGATCAGATGCCTTCGCTGTTCTGATCAGCAGGAGATCCGAATGTGACCATTATATGGCCTGTAATTTACTTACATAAAAAAATTCGATATTGAAAAGTTTCTGGGGTGTGAAACTGAAGTGAGCCAGTCACGTTGAAATTGTTCAACCCTGTACCTGTTCGAGGCCATATGATTTGAGGGCTAACCTACCTTATCTTGAATCCTATGAAAGCCCAGTGCTGGTGAGGAGGAAGACATTATAACCAGGGAACATCGCAGAATTTTCTTTACACCTATCCCCGCAAAAAAAGCCCTGTGTTTTGGGGCCTTGTTGAATTCACTGAACTATTCTCCACAACCCGATATTCAACCAGACTACAAATAAAAATGAATGACAGTAGTGTAGATTTCCCCAAAATATGTGCTTTAGTTTGGACTGAAAGAGTATTACAACAAAACACTTCCGAAAGCAGACCAGAAAATAAAAGACTTTCCACTTGAAACTAGATATGCTGTAACTGTATATAAATGTTTTAATCTTAATGTCCCAAAATGAATCAACTCAATTATAACTTTAATCAGACATTTGAAAACAATTGTTCAGACCAAAATTCAATAGGGGGTTGTTTACTTAATTGTTTATTAACCTTAAAGTGTGGTAGTTGTTATTTTGCTGCACAGATTGCAATTGCATAAACCCTAGACACGTAGCTACACAACATCCATACGCATAACTATAAATTAAGTATTTCAACGGATAACATACATACGGGTGGTAGTCATTGGTGGACTGGCAAGACAGGTTTCCTGACTTTCATACAACCATTAAAAGGTAAACTTCCTCAGGAGCTAGCATAGCTGACTTCCATCTGCTACACAAATTATATATAAGTAATATCGACCCCACCACAAACAATTGGTTCTGATCAACCCAACACTTACGTGGCAGCGCGGCCACCAAGGTCAAGGAAAAGGGAAGACCCCTACACCAGGAACGTCTGATCAGGGCAAACAAACCGGTGCAAACCGCATTGGATGTTTGCATACAGCCTCGAAAGGTAGAGTCAATGTCAGTGATTCTCAACCTGAGGGGGACCGACCTCAAGCAACTCGAGGAACTGTAAATTTTGAACGGTACCTCTACTACTTGTCTTTTTGACACTGGATTAATTTTAGTTGTATAGATGCTAAACCACTAGTCAAACCAGGTCAGGAGACAGAGGAAACCGTCAAACTTAGTGGAGTTTTCAGGAGTGATGCACCCAGGACGCTTCCTATCGCACTGGTAGAAATACACTCTGACTTTGTCAGAGGAGTTATTAAAGCGGCCATAATGGATGATCCGATCTACCCAGTTATCCTGGGATGTAGATATGTGTTCATTGGGAGACCTAAGGAGCCGATTGTGGCAGCGGTAACCACAAGAGGGCAAGCCAAGAAGGAGAGGGAGCCTGCGCCAAACTTGTTGCCAAATGAACTGAAGGAGGCGCAACAAAAGGACCCTACTCTGGCGCCCTTTCATCGAAAATACTGCCCATGGCTAAGGACCCCAGACACAACGGAGACATCTTTTCTAAGGATGGTGTATTGTATCGTAGAACGGGCAACCCGGACACGGGGAATAACCAGCTCCTAGTACCGACGCAGTACAGAAACCAGATCTTAGAAATGGGGCACTCTCTTCCCTTTAGCGGACACATGGGACAAAACGCCACTATTCAGCGAATAAAAAAACCACTATTGGTGGCCAGGAATGAACTCTGACATTGTCAGGTACGTGAAATCCTGCGCCCAGTGCCAACGGGTAGCACCCAAGCACTTGACACCCCCAGTACCTATGGGGCAAATGCCAATAGTAGGGACTCCATTTGAACGGGTTGCTGTCGACATTATTGGTCCTCTGGAAAAGACCAAAAGAAGGAACAGGTTCATCCTGACCTTAGTTGACACTTGCACTATGTGGGCCGAAGCCGTACCGCTACCATGCACTAATTCCAAGCATGTCGCAGAAGCCCTTGTGCAAATTTTTACACGGTTGGGATTCCCTCAACAAGTTTTGACGGACAATGGATCCCAATTCCGTAGCCTGTTAATGGAGGAGATCTTTAAGATCTTGAGGGCCAAACATATCCACACAAGTCCCTACCATCCGGCCGGAAATGGGCTCGTGGAACGTTTTAACGGTACCCTCACCATGATGTTACGTAAGCTGGGTCAGGAGAAACCGGAAGACTGGGACCAATATATATCGGCTGCCTTATTCGCCTACCGAGAGGTACCCCAAGCGTCTACGGGTTTTGCGCCAGCTACACTTTTATTTGGCAGACCTATTAAGGGGCCACTAGAAGCCTTACTTCGGTCCCTGACAGACCAGAAGGCTGACGAGACAGTCGTCTCTGCAAGCAAGTATGTATCTGAGCTTAAGGAAAGGCTAAAGCTAGGATGGGATCTAGCTACTACCAACCTTAAGAAAGCCCGCGCTAAAATTACTAAAAGATACAACAAAGCTGCAAAAGAGAGAGAACTACAACCAGGGGAGAAAGTCCTATTGCTACTTCCAACCGGAAGCAATAAACTTCGCATCGGATGGCAAGGACCGTTTACCGTCCTTAAAAAGATCTCACGTACCAACTACAAGATCTCCATCAAAGGAAAGGAGAAGGTCTTCCACATAAATCTGCTAAAGAAATATTTGGAAAGACCGGTGCCATCCTCCGAGCATCTCCTGGCTGTCGCCATAGCAACGGAAGACGAGGAAGATGATGATGGTTGCATGGAGTATCCACTGCAACCCACAGAATCCTTTAAAGATGTCAAGTTCGGCGACAATCTCTCACCAGAACAACAAACAGAAACTAGGGCTCTACTAAAACAGTACAGTGCAGTTTTAACGGATGTACCTGGTCGAACAAATCTCATTGAATTTGATATGAAATTAACAAACGAGACCCCTGTTCAAACCAGAGTTTACCCCATCCCGTACGCTAAAGCTGATGCACTTCGCGGAGAAATAGACAAGCTGCGTCAGGCAGGAATTATCAGTGAGTCTACATCTCCTTACAGCTCGAGCGTAGTGCTGTTGCAGAAGCCCAATAAGGAAGTTCGGCTGTGCATTGATTACAGGTTGCTAAACGCTGTAACGGAATTCCAGCCCGAACCTCTCCAAACTGTTTCTGAGTTGTTCACCAAGCTCAGCAAAGCTAAGATCTTCTCCAAGATTGACCTCAGTAAAGGTTATTATCAAATACCAGTCAAGGAGGAAATTAAACCTTTGTTAGCTTTCAGCACTAGTGAAGGACATTACACATTTAACGTGATGCCGTTCGGTTTGCATAACGCACCAGGAGTGTTCACCAGGATGATGAGGAAGCTTCTAGAACCTTTGCAAAGTCCCCATATCCATAATTTCATGGATGACATCTTAATTGCATCGGAAACCTATGAAGAACATATTGCTACGGTTGCTATGCTCCTCAGGAGACTACAGGAAACGGGTCTCACAGCCAGACCTAGCAAATGTCTCATCGGGTTTGAACAGTTAGACTTCCTGGGGCACACTATTTCTCACGGATGCAGTTGGCCTATTAAGAAGAACGTGGAGAAAATAATGGCAGCAAAAAGACCCCGAACGAAGAAAGACGTACGTTCCTTCATATCGCTATGTGCATACTATCAGAAGTACATCCAGAACTTCAACGGACTGACGGCACCTCTGACTGACCTCACAAAGAAAGGTTGTCCTGATAAGGTCATATGGGATCAAAAGTGCGAACACGCGTATAGCACTTTGAAAGGACAGTTGTCTGCATACCCCATTTTGAGGTTGCCTGACCTCAAGAAACCTTTTGTACTGAGAGTCGACGCGTCAGGTCAGGGCATCGGGTCAACACTGCTTCAAGCCGATGACAGTGACCTGAACATGCTATTTCCAGTTGCCTATGGCAGTCGGAAATTAAATAAAGCGGAACGGAACTACAGCGTAGTTGAAAGGGAATGTCTTGCTCTGATTGACGGTATCAGACGCCATCATGAGTTTCTTTATGGTACATCGTTCACGGTGCAAACAGACCACGCTCCGTTAGCATTTCTTGGTGCCAATAAAGAATTTAACGCAAGGATCATGCGTTGGGCCCTCCTTCTAAGCGTCTATTCTTTCAAAGTGGAATATATTCCGGGAAGACAGAATGTCGGGGCTGATTTTCTGAGTAGAAACTGGTCTACAGAGGAAGAAGAGCAAACTGAAGATACCACTCATCCTAAAATCACCAATCAGGTCACCTCCATTGTCAAAAATGAAAACATGAAAAATGGTTTCATGTCTAAAAGTGGGGACGATTGTGACGTACGTCTAGTTTGACTAGTGAATTTTCCCTGATATGATGGATGATTTAAAGGGACCTTTAGCTTTTCATAACATTAGAACCCCTGAACATTTGTTGTAACTTTTCGTTTGCCAGAACGCATTCCACCGGGACTCATGTAGGATACAGCGACGAGATCAAAGAGACAGACCGAGGGATCTTAGGGGGAGACTATCGGCGCTATCAAAGACAGTAGTTTTCCCTGATACGAGACGCAGTTGCTTGCCGCTAATTTCGCGTCTCGGTGTCAATCGAGGAACCGAGCGAACGGGGGAAAGCGAAACGGGCAGCAGCGAGCGGATACGAAGACCAGGGGGCGGCTTCTTCTCTTGATTTGGCGGTCAGATCCCCAAAAGTCGTGAGATCAAATAAGTTGTCAAGTTTATCATGTCCCACTCAACTTACATTCCATTTTAGCTAAATAGACCATGTAGAACTAGACACGTTATCACTCGCTGGCCAGACCTTTACAGAAGCACTAGCTTTATTGAAATCTTGTTATAGATTTTTCCCCTGGATTTTATATATATTTGCAGTGATTTCTATTTCTGTGCAAAGCGAGTGATCGTAACCTGTGCGATCCCAGCATTAAGAAAGCAATAAAGAAATCAATCTAAGCAAAGCAAAGCATAAACAGTGTGTAGAGTTCCCCTGACGCAGAACTTGTTGAGACTGTGTAAATTTTTAATCTTTGAGGCGATTCTATGTTTGGAATTCCGCTATCTAACTTATAGCAAAGAAAGCACACCCAAAGACAAATTTAACGCACCATCAAACAACTTAAGTCGTAACGGGAAGAAGAACACTGGCCCGAGCTTTGTTAGTTTACTGACACAGAGAGATAATTCATAATTTCCTGAACAGTGATGTGACTAGTTTTCTCACTGGACTTAAACCATACCTCACGGATAAAGTGTACCAGCACGCGTAAGAATTTTATTATCCGCGGCATAGTCAAATAGACCACACCATCCTCACCCCGGTATCAGAGACCGTGCCCTCCCATAGAAACTGTTATTAAGAAAAGAGACACAACTACAGATTCATTTTCCAGCGATTACGGGACCCTTTTATGTGCTGACCGCCTACCCGATAATCTGGGGCTGGGGCTAGAACTTGAACAAACACTCATACATTTAGTTGAGGTGTAACTGCTGTTGTGTTATTCTATGGAGTGCAAGATTTTTTCACAATCGGTAAGTGAGAGCAAGATGAGTGAAGGCCTTTGCTAGCGCGTGTATGAATGACAGGAAATTAATTCTTTTGTGTGACCATTTTGTTAACTTGCTTACCTGGTAACATATATCTTTTCTGTATACCCTACATTGTTCCTTTAAGTGGGATAGTTGATAATTTGTTAACTCTGTTTAAAACCACCTACTTTCCATTTGCTTAGTAAAGGGAAGAACAGCTGGGAAGAACAGGTTTTTTTTTTCTATCACTTATACCTAACTTGGTAACACCTCTTTCAGAGTAATTAACTTTACTGTTAGGTTAACGTACCCGTGTTCCTGATATTATCTATCTCTGGACTGGGTTTGTCTTTGTCTAATGAGCGGGAAGGGCTTAGTCGATACCAATCTTCTTCACCCCCTCCCAAACTTGTTATTTGCATTTGTGTACTTATGATAATTTATGTAATATCTGATATTTTTAGTGATTGATGTTATAGTGAATAAAATCACATAAACTCATTTAGTTCTGTGTGTTGGATATACCCAAAGCCCAACTTTTCCCCTATTCGTTTAATATAGTTTGTATCAACGTCGTGTGTGTGTTTGAAAACACCAAATCGGTGAGCGCGCAGATGCGAGTCTGGAAAACTGGCAAATAATTGTTTGACCAGGAGAGTGAAAGAGAAGATTGAGAGACACGATTTGACGTAAATAAGTCTGTCTTTACTCTCCTCCAGCACGCTGTGAAGTAACTATTAAATCTCTACATTTTCTATCACTGAGCTTACCATCATCATTTTCCACTCTAAACCGGTCCACTATTTCTACGACTCTTTTCTCTCAAAATAAATTTACGACAATAGATTCCCTCTCCTTCGAATGATGGTTAGCGTTCTAATCCTTAAAATTCCCTCCCAAAATTCCTGCTGTATTTTTAGGTCAACTTCCGGACGTAGCACTGTGTTTTTCACCTTCGTGTTTTTTCACCTTCGACTTTCGCTGGCTAAGGAATAATTTATTACCATAGCCATGTGAATCCGCTAGCGAATAGTGAAATCTAAGACTAGCGAGAGAGAGAGACTTTTGGTTTCTTGTCAAATGATAGGAGAAATTTGTAGAGAGAAAAAAATAATAGACAGAAGAAAAAGTCGGGGAGAGTCGTTTCACGACAAGAGTGCACCAACAAGACAAGAGACAGAAGACGTTGGAGATCCATTACAGCCAACCTTCGTTGTGAAGATGGCAACTGATGATGATGATGATGATGAAGCATAGTCTCCAAAACGTTCACCTCAAGAGCCCCTAATCTACGTTATCCGTTCAATGCCCTTCCATGCCTTCTCTATCTGTTTTCAATCGTTCTCTTCTTTCCTTCCGCAAGTTTTTCCGCATTCCTCTATTTCTATTACCTTGGAGGTTCCAGAACATTGACTGCCTTATAATGAAATAATCTGGTTCCCTATGTATGTGTCCAGTCTAATACTAACGTCTGTTATTTACCCCTTCATCTTGAATCCTCGGATTCTGTCTGAAAAAGCAATCAGTGACCGTCACTGTTATCTCACTAGAAACAGCACTGTTATCTCACTAGAAACAGCACTGTTATCTCACTATAAACAGCACTGTTATCTCATTAGAAACAGCACTGTTATCTCACAAGAAACAGAACTATTATCTCACAAGAAACAGTACTGTTATCTCACTAGAAACAGTACTATCATCTCACTAGAAACAGTACTGTTATCTCACTAGAAACAGCACTGTTATCTCACTAGAAACAGTAATATTTAGCCTTCTTATTTATTTCGAAACATTACTGAGCTGGTATGTTAAAAGCACATTTAATGCTACATGCACATGTGCTTGTATCGTGAGCGTTTATTATGCATATCATTTCCAGCTGCGTAAGCTGTTGGGGTGCTCATTGCACGAAGACGTTGTTAAACGAGCTGTGGAAGTGACAAATGTATATTGTTCTTATATATATATATATATATATATATATATATGTTCTTATATATATATATATATATATATATATATATATATACACACACACACACACACACACACACATATATATATAAATATATATTGAGGTTGTATTCTTCCTGAGTAATTGTATTTTCATTAACAATGTTCGTTTAAATGTCTTACATTATGTTTTTTATTTGGTAGTTGTATTTTGCAGTGTAGTTCCATTTAATGTAGCTGTATTTAGCAGTTTATTCCCTTTTAAGTAATTTGGCAATCTAGTTCCCAAAAGTTGTGTTTGGCAGTTTAACAGATTTTATGTAGTTGTAATTAGCAGTTTCATTCCGTTTATGTAGTTGTATTTGACAATTTAGATCCCTTTATGTGATTACGTTTGGCAGCTAGTCCCCTTGATGTGATGATATTTGGCAGTTTAGTTTTCTTCACATATTTATAATTGACTAATACGTTTCCTTTATGTGATCATATTAGCAGTCTAGTTTGCTTTATGTAATTATATTTGGCTTTTTAAGTCCTTTTATATATTTGTATTTAGCAGTTTCATTCCCATTATGTAGTTGTATTTGGCAATTATATTCTTTTTTGTAATTACGTTTGGCACGCTAGTTCCCTTTGTCTGATTAAATTTGGTGATTTAGCTCCCATTATATAACTACATTTGGTGGTTTAATTCCTTTTATGTGGTTTTATTTGGTCGTTAATTTCCTGTATGTAATTTTTATTTCTCATAGTTTTCTTTTCTTACCATATTGTCTTGCCTCGCTTGCTTTCTGTAGACCTCTGAGAAGATAGGGAGAAAATAGGACCACTGTTCTTTTAAGCATGCCTTACAAAGTGGCTAATAAGAGATTGTACCCATGGCTTTTTGCAGGAGTTCATAAATGATTTGGTGCAAACTTTTTGCATGAGTATCAGCTGCAAAACACACGGAAAAGAGAACGAGTCAGAAATGATAGGAGTAGAGAAGACATGGAAAGACATTAACTCTTTCACTCAGGAACAACGCTCTGAGCGTTGGTTAGATTTGACACCCGTGCCAAAACAACTCTCTGAGCGTTGTTTTTAGTCTATCACGAATTAACATTACGGCAAAGGGTAGAAAATAATTGCGGAGTCAAAGAGTTAAAGAGATGGCACAGGACAAGAAGGTTTGATATGACTTAGTTGAATGCTTTTGCTCCTTCGAGGGGTAAATGGTAGTGATGATGTTGTTGTTGTTTTGTGTATGTTGTTTGTTGGTTGTAATTTGATGGCTGTTGTTTATTAGTTGTTGTTGTTGTTGTTTGTCGTTCTTGTTTGTTGCTCTTGTTTATTGTTCTTGTTTGTTGTTGTTGTTTATTGTTGTTGTTGCTTATTGTTGTTGTTGTTTATTGTTATTTGTTGATGACTGTAGTTGTTGTTTACTGTTGTTGCTGTTGTTTTTTGAGTTTGTTGTTCGCTGTTTATCCTTGTTCGCACTTCTAAAATTCGATCCAGAACCTACTTTCCGTGCTACATCACAATTATCCTTTAACTGGCTGTGAAGCAAAGTCTCCAAAACGTTCACCTCAAGAGCCCCTAATCTACGTTATCCGTTCAATGCCCTTCCATGCCTTCTCTATCTGTTTTCAGTCTGTCTCTTCTTTCCTTCCGCAAGTTTTTCCGTATTCCTCTATTTCTATTACCTTTGAGGTTCCAGAATATTGACTGCCTTATAATGATAAAATCTGGTTTCCTAAGCATGTGTCCAGCCGAATACTAACGTCTGTTATTTACCCCTTCATCTTGAATCCTCGATTCTGTCTGAAAAAGCAGTCAGTGACCGTCACCCCTAATGACGTCTTGTAGGGCAGCAGAAAACTTTCTCCACGCTGCTCTGTCCACGACCATCCTTCCCGCGGTGCTCGAACTCTGGTTAGCTTTTCATCTCGGCTGCACAGTTCTTCGACAATCTGTTCTTGATCGGCCTCTCTATCGCCTTCCTTCTGGGATCCATAACAAAGCAGTTTTTATGATGATGTCGCGGTCTCTTTTGAGGACATAGTCAAACCCAATTCCAGCGTCTACCTGCTAAGATGGTGTTCATATTTTCGTGAGTGCTCTGGGTAGCAAGTCGTGGTTGATGATGGTATTTAGCCAATAAATTAGGAAAGATGCCAATGTGGAAAGACGCCAGTTTGGATATTTCCTTTTCTGTTTACTCTCCAACACTCCCCACCGTAGGGAAGCATTCTTACCTCTTGTTTCACTTATATTTGTTTGATTCTTTCCATCAGTTCCACATTAGTGATCGTGTCATAAAATATTCAACTTTTTATTGAGCACAAACACTCTCTCAGCAAAGTCTGTAATTTTTTTATATTATTGTCGATTGTCCATAATACCTGTTTATTTTATTCCACACCCGTTGTTATAAATAGTTAATCTATTTATTTCTGGCAAACGTAAATAGGAAACGCTTATCACATGTGCAAGGTTAAAGTGCAAAGTCCTTGTCTCATATACTCATGTTATCATTGATCTAAGGCGGGATTAGGCGAGGGCTGAGATCGTTTTAATGAGACGATATGTTTTTACCTGTTTCCTATCTTATCCTCTTTTAGTTTTCTTTTATGTCGTCAATATAATTTTTTTTTAAGTTTTCTTCGTAATAGCATATCTTGCTTACTCCCTTCTTTCATTAATGTTTCTAACGGTGTTTGCGAGTCTTATAATCCCCTTTATCATATCACTATTTATAACTTGCATCTCCCGGTGCAGCCAATTTATCCAACAAAAACATAACAAGTTTTCCTGTCTTGTGCTATCCGTTCAATTTTTTTTTCATGCCTTCTGTATCCTGTTCATGTCAGTCTCCACTTTTCTTCTCTGTGGCGTTTTTGTGTGTGTGTGTGGTCTGTCGTTATATCTTCTATATACACACCATTTCCGTTTATCCTGTGGTGTCGGTCTATATCTTTTTTATATATCACTATATGGCTATGCTTACCACACTCTGCTGGCTGTCTCGTTCACTAGAGTCAACACATAAAACTGTCAGCTTTCACGAAAGGAACCAGCAAGACAGACACTTCGAAAATTTCCATCGATTTAATATCATAATATCGATTAATGTTCATCAATGAATGTTCTTGGCATACACTAATCGGGGGCATCACATGGCTCAGACCAAAAATTCCAGGTCAGTTTTTTTAACTGCCAGATATACACAGGACTGATTTTCTCTCTTCCGTATTATTAGCTTCATTCCTGTCCGTTCTTTCACATCGCACCGCACGGTGCTCTACAGAACTAGGTGACATCACAGGCGTAAAAGTTGCACACCATTTTCACACACAATTACAATTACTATTACTACGCACATGCTTAAAATGGAGCTGTAATAAATAAACCAGTCCGTGCAATCTTCACAATAATAAAGTTCCCTGTCGAGCACAGGTGTTATAAATGCATTAATAATACAACGCCGAAAGTATCATTCTTGACAATATACAACCCTTCTCTCTTTGTCCTGTGAAATATATGTATGTTCTCATATTTATGTGGTATTACATTCACAGTCACATGCGTTTCTGTATGCATATTTCATAACCTGTTTATTATGTAGTATCGATTTGTTTCAGCAGATATGCAATAAAACACGATGGTGGATGTAATTATAACTATTCATTTCTGCTTTAACATGTTAAGTTTCTGGGTTGTATGTAGTCCTCTTTTGTGTTCACAAGAGTATGTGTGTCAGTGTGTCTGCTTATATCCAGGTCCTATAAAGAGCTCAGATGAGGCGCGGGTTATTTCATATTTTGAGGCCCCCTCATTCCTAGGGAAGAGGAGTATAAATATTTGATAGAGAAAGGCAAGCATCCTTAGTTTAAGTGACGGCCCTTACACCCATTTGTAAGATGAGGGCTGGGTCAAGTGATCTTTCTTATCTCCCTTCCTCTCTCTCTCCCCCCCCCCCCCCACATCGTAGGGCCAGTTCATTTCTAATCTTTGTGTGTGTTTATGAGTGCATGTGTCTGGGTGTATGTGTTTGTAAACGTACAATTACGTCACGCACAATACATAATTTAGTGGTGCCTAGCTCGCAGGGAGGATAGTGTGATTCGCCTCTGTAGCTAGGCGGGGGTGCCGTTCGTGAGGTCCTGGGTTCGATTCTCCGGTAAGCCACTCACTTCTTTTGTTTTTCTGTTGCCTAATTTTCTGCTTCTTTATTTCTCACGAGCGCCTGAAACACGTGACCTTTATGTGCATAATATTTATTTATTTACTGTTTACGGGCCTCGGGTTTCCCCTCTTTATTTGTTTAAATATTTACACAATACATACGCAGACGTGAGTATGCACGTCTATCTGTGTATACGTCTGACTTTAGGAGCAACAGCGGGATTAACACAACGGTAGAATCTTATCTTTCTCATGTTCGGTAAATCGGTCTTCATAGTTTATGTGGGCATGTATGTATTAATACTTGTATATGTGTATGTTTAAAGCACATTTGGAATATGGTGTTAGGCCCATATTTTCTTGGCCATACGGTACACTAGGGGTGATGTGTAGGCGCATATTTTCTTGGCCATACGGTACACTAGTGGTGATGTGGTCAGCATCACGCCGGCCGCCTTAACCTTCCGAGAGCTGCTCTGGTACCCAATTCATAAGCCTGGGTCGACCACGGGATCTCATAAAGCTGCACCGGATTAACGACTCTTAACACTCTTAATTTCCCCCCCCCCAACCACGACAGTAAATGTTCTGAGACTGCCTCCCCCTTTTATCGTCATTGTTATCAACGTCAAAATTTTCCTTCTCGCTCTGTATGGCGCATAGAGCCACCAATGTAGCTGGCAACTTGCAGGAAGCCTGCACAAAACATTCACATGTGTTTACAGCAGTGTTGTCTGTAGCAATTTCTTTTACATGATGATTTTGTCAATACCACGCGAAACCTCATATTAGTAGCACTGTACGACATGCAGGACTGGACCACACGAAACCTCATATTAGTAGCACTGTACGACATGCAGGGCTGGACCACGCGAAACCTCATATTAGTAGCATTGTACGACATGCAGGGCTGGACCACGCGAAACCTCATATTAGTAGCATTGTACGACATGCAGGGCTGGATTAACCAATAAGCAACATAAGCACGTGCTTAGGACACTAAGGGAAGGGGAGCACCACATAGTTTTTCCCATAGCTACCATGCCCTAAACTTTTAACTCTTTCACTGCCACATTCGACTTTAGTCGAATTTTTTGTAATTGCCTTTATCTGCCGTGTTTCCCTACTTATAAGTAAATAATTCGCTTATATTGCTCACTCTATTTGGTGTTAAATAAAATTAAAAATTAAAAAAAGTTTTTATTTAATATAGTTGTGGGGTCTGTCCTGGAAGAAAACTGAATTTGTCAATCTCTTATTTCACCTTCAGCTCTTATTGAGTCTTAATGTCTTGTCAGTTGAGCAATGGAAGGTCGAGAAGAGCACCATTGTTGCGCTGTGCTTAGGGCATCAGTTAGCCTCAATCCGGCCCTGACGACATGCCTGAGTGAACAGTAGTCTCTATCTTACTTTCACTCAAAAGTGACCCCGAGAACTACACGCAAGCTTTTAACGTCATGGGGTAATGTAATTAGACAGAGGCCGATAACTTACATTAATTCACGTTTAGGTTTTAGCATAACCACGCCCCGTTTCAAAATTCACGCCAAGGTTTGTGGGTAATAGAAATATTCAGAGGTCAAATAGGTTAGGTACCATCTGTCAATAGCAGCGAAGTTTTGACATCTTAACCTGAGAATATTGACAGATTTGACAGATGACAAAATGCCTGTGACAAGTGATATGTTGTTATGATTTAATATCGAGATCATCATCATCGTTACCTTTCAGATCATTGGTGTTCAACTATTTCACTCCGAGCTTCCTGTCCTGTGCCATACGCCCACGGCCTTTCCGTGTCTTAATATCTCTCTCACGTCTGTCTCTATTCTCATTCTTCGTGTGTTTTTTTTTTCAGTCTTCTTCTGCCTTTCTAGCCCTGAATATTCCAGTACAAGGACTGTCTTGTATCGCTATCAGCAGGTTTCCTCAGTGTGTGTCCTACCCAACGCCAGAGTCTTCTTCGCACTTCTTGATCCACTGACACTTGTCATCAGTTCCACATTGATGATCTTGTTATACTATTTCCATCCTTCTATTCTACGCAAGCACTCATTAATGAAAATCTCAAACTTTTTTGTAGTTGTTTTTAACAGCAATTTCTTCTCTCTTCACTTTTTAAGTATATATATGACGTCATCAAACTTATGCCAGGTTTTCCTGTCCTGTGCCATCAGTTCAAGGTCACTCCATGTCTTCTTCATTCCCTTTATGTCTGTCTCCAGTTGTCTTCTCCGTGTGTACTGTGGTCTTCCTCCGCTTTTCTTACCCTGGAGATTCCAGAACAAGGACTGCCTTATAATGCTATCAGTAGGTTTCCTCAGTGTGTATCCTATCCATATCCAGTGTCTTCTTCTCAGTTCTTGTCCCATTGGGACTTGTCTGGCACTTGTCATCAGTTCTATATCGTTGATTTTGTCTCACCATTTCAATCCTTTTCTACCCAAGCACCCATTTATGATAGTCTGTAACTTCTTGGCTGTCTTTTTTTTAATGTTCTGTATCTCAGAATGTACTAAAGTTATCAAAAATCTAATCTGACGAAAGTTGTACAATAAAGTGATGACATTGCAATTCAACTTTGGTGCTCGTAATTCATTAAAAAAAAGCCATAAAGAATTTAAATATAGCATTAAAATCCAATATGGCCGCCGTTTCCATGTCAACCAATGACATTATACAATCACATGCGCTGGTATGCATAGCTGTTATTGTCGTTAGTTATACCTGTGGCCAATCACTTGTCTGCTTTAAACTATGATTACGAGTAATATAAGAGAGAAAACCGGACTGATTCTAAGGGCGACGAACTGGAACGGACTACGACTTATGGAACTTGGAACACAAGAAGTATAATGGGAAAGAAGAGGAGCTGGTGGAAGAGATGAAGAAAGCAAAACTAGAAATCCTGGCTATTACAGAAACAAAGAAAAAGGGACAAGGAGTCATGGATCTCGATGGCAACACGCTGCTATACAGTGGTGTACCCACATCTGAAAGAGCTAAAAGGGGCGTGGGTTGCATTGTGGCCAAAAACCAGAAAGATAGTATCAAGGGATGGAACTTTGTCTCGGAGCGCATTATGGTTGTAAAACTAAAAGAAGGAGAAATCCAAGTCAACCTGGTCATAGTGTATGGGCCAAATGAGGATGAGAGAGCAGAGGTCAAGGAGGAATTCTTTGAGCTGCTTCAAAGGACAGTGGATGACTGCCTAGATGAAATTATCATGTTCGGAGATTTCAATGCCAGAGTTGGAAATGATATGCTAGATGGGGTGGAGTTATCGGAAGATATGGATAAGATACTCTCAATGACAATGGAAAGCGACTCCTTAGATTCTGCAGTAAGCAGAATCTGATCATTACCAACACAAAGTTCCCCCATAAGTGCATACATGCATAAACTAGGTGTGAACCAACAAAGAATGAGAAGTCAGTAATCGACTATGTCATTGTAAGGAGGAACTCATTCAAATATGTCCGGGATGCTAGAATCTGGAGGGGGCCAGAGATTGGAATTGATCACTACCTGCCTACAATCAAAAGAACAACTGAAAGAGTTGCTCAGCCTAGGAACTGCACAGCATCACGCAAGAAACCAAGTAAACGAACGGAAGAAATGAGCATTAAGACCTACAAGCTGAGAGAGCCAGAAATTAAGACCAGATATCAGGGGCTTATTGCTACAGCGGTGAGAAGCACAGAACAACAACCTGATGACTTGGAAACCCTGTGGCTTAAATTCTAGGACATCATAAAGACAGCTTTGGGCATGGGGCCGGTTACCCCATCCTGTAAAAAAAATTTAAACCACAAAAAACTTCAACAAATATGGACAAGTCAAATAAAGAAAATAAAACACAGCCATCCAAGACAGGGGAAGGTCCTCTCGCGGGGAGGCGTATGATGCAACACAGAGAAAGCCGAAAGGAGTCTGTGTTGCTGACTAACCTTCTTTCTTCTAGGAGAACTTCCAGATTTGGCACCTGGAATGTTCGAACATTGAACGAACAAGGGAAAGTGGCACAAGTAGCAGCAGAAATGAGGGAATACAAAATCGAGGTTCTGGGAATGTGTGAAACAAAGTGGAAGGGGGTAGACAGGAAGAAACTCATCACAGGTGAATTGGTGCTGTCCTCAGGACACGAAGACGAAAGTTCACACCACAGTGAAGGGGTAGCTCTTATGTTATCTAAAGAAGCACAGAAAGCACTCATTGAATGGGAAGCTGTGGGACCCAGAATAATAACAGCTATTTTCAAAACAGCTAAAAAGAAAATTCATGTCAATGTCATCCAATGTTATGCACCAACTAATGACAAAGAAGAGTCTGTAAAAGAAGCATTTTATACTAAACTACAGGAAATTATGGATAAAGTAAAAAGAAGAGACATCACAATTTTGATGGGTGACATGAATGCAAAGATAGGTACAGTCAATACTGGATTTGAAGAAGTCATGGGAAAACATGGGCTAGGAGTAATGAATGAAAATGGAGAACTATTCGCAAACTTCTGTGCTTCAAATCAACTGGCTATAGGAGGAAGCATGTTTCCACATAAGAGAATACACAAGGCAACATGGATATCACCAGACCATAGAACAGAAAATCAGATCGATCATATATGCATAAAGAAGAAGTTTAGATCATCATTGCAGGATGTAAAGGTATATAGAGGAGCAGATGTGGCATCAGATCACCATCTTCTGATAGCCAAAGTAAAAATGAAACTCAAGAGATATGCAACAATGCAAAATTATAGACAACTGTTTAATGTAGGACAGCTAAGAAATCAAGAAACAAGAGACAAATTTGCAGTCACAGTATCCAACAAATTCCAAGTGCTCCAACAGTTGGAAGATGTAGAGGATACAGAAGACTATTGGCAGCAGGTCAAAACGGTATGGAAGGAGACATGTGAAGAAATACTGGGGAAAAGGGAAAGACAACAAAAAGCATGGATAACAACAGAAACCATCAATAAGATAAAAGATAGAAAAAACAAGAAAGCACTGCTCAGCAATATACAAGAGCAAATGAAGAGGTGGACAGAATATTTTGGGGACCGTCTCAATAGACCAGCTCCACAAAACCCGCCGGACATCCAGCCAGCAGAAGAAGAGCTACAAATTAACGGTGAAAGACCAACGAAGGAAGAAATAAAGAAAGCCATAAAGCTTCTAAGAGATGGAAAAGCGTCTGGACCTGATGGCATTCCAGCAGAGGCCATCAAAGCAGATATCGACACGGCTACAGAGATGTTATATAAATTACTTGGTAAAGTCTGGGAAAAAGAAGAGATACCAGCAGAATGGAAGGAAGGATATCTGGTTAAGTTGCCTAAGAAGGGAAATCTACAAGAGTGCACAAATTATAGAGGAATAATGTTACTATCAGTGCCAGGAAAGGTATTGAACAGGATTATCCTTGAGAGATTAAAGGAGTCCATAGACAAGAAATTGAGAGATGAACAAGCAGGTTTTCGACAAAACAGATCATGTACAGACCAGATAGCCACTTTGAGAATAATAGTTGAACAAAGTCTGGAATGGAATTCACCACTATACATCGGATTTGTGGACTACGAAAAAGCATTTGACAGTGTGGACAGAGAATCACTTTGGAAATTGATGAGGCATTATGGAGTTCCCCTGAAAATCATTAATTTAATAAAGAAAACCTATGAAGACATGACGTGCAGAGTTCTTCATGAAGGACAGCTTACAGAACCATTTGGGATAAGAACAGGAGTGCGACAGGGATGCCTCTTGTCTCCATTTCTTTTCTTGCTGGCAATAGATTGGGTTATGAGATCATCGACAACACACAACAGAAATGGAATCCAGTGGACTCTGACTAAGCAGTTGGATGATCTGGATTTTGCTGATGATTTGGCTCTCCTGTCCCATAACCGTAATCAGATGCAGGACAAATTGAAAACACTCGATGAGAGGTCACAGCAATTGGGTCTGAAAATACACAGGGAAAAGACAAAAATAATGAGAATAAATGCAGGTAATGAAAACAGGGTTGAACTTGAAGAAACGCCAATACAAGATGTAGAATCATACACATATCTTGGCAGTAATATAGACAAAGTTGGAGGGACAGACAGCGATATCAAAATAAGAATACAAAAAGCAAGAGGAGCTTTCATTGCATTGGGAAATATATGGAGATCAAGAGAAATAGGATCCAACACGAAAATAAGAATCTTCAACTCAAATGTGAAGTCAGTCCTATTGTATGGCTCGGAGACATGGAGAACAACAAAGACAACAACCAAAAAGCTACAGACTTTCATAAATGGGTGCTTGCGTAGAATAGAGGGATTAAAATGGTATGACAAGGTTACCAATGTGGAACTGATGACAAGAACTGGACAAGTGCCAGTGGAACAAGAGATGAGAAGAAGACGATGGCGATGGATAGGACACACACTGAGGAAACCTGTTGATAGCATTACAAGGCAGTCCTTGTTCTGGAACCCCCAGGGCAAGAGAGGCAGAGGAAGACCAAGAAGTACATGGAGAAGAGAGTTGGAAACAGAGGTGAAAATGATGAGGAGAACATGGAAAGAACTTGAGATGATGGCACGTGACAGGAGGACTTGGCATGTGTTTGTTGAAGGCCTATGCTCCTTTGGGAGTGGAGGGTTATGAAATGAAATGAAATAAAGACAGCTGCTGCAGAAGCATGTGGTGAAGTCCGACTTGGGAACAAGAGAAGGAGGACACCATGGTGGACAGAGGAAGTCAAAGAGAAAATAAGGAAGAAGAAAATGGCATGGAAACAATACTTATGAGCTAAAAACACAGCAGGACAAATAGAGAAATATAGAGAATATGTGATATTCAGAACAGAAGCAAAGAACAAGGTGCTAGCAGCAAAACAGAAGTCCTGGGAAGAATTTGGAGAAAAGCTAGAAAAACGATGCGCAAGAAAAACAGAAATTGTTCTATAAGACCCTAAAGTACATGAGGAAGGAAAAACAATGCTCTCTCAAATTTATAAAGGACAAGCAAGGTAAATTGCTTACTGCCCCGAAGGAAGTAATGGAAAGATGGAAAGAATATTTCTCAGAACTCCTTGATGGTGAGCAAGGTCAAGCATCAGAAATGATAACCACTAGCACAGAAGAGGAAACCAATGGTGATGAAGATGGCATAAATATGGACGAACTAAAGGCAGCACTGGAGAAAATCAAGATGGGCAAAGCAGCAGAGCATGATGGTATAACACCAGAAATGGTTAAGTACATGGGAGCATCAGGTGACCTATTACTCTTAAAGGTCGTACAGGCAGCGTGGTGCAACAAGACCATACCAAAGGATTGGGGGATTGCCATCATAAAACCAATTTTCAAAAAGGGTGACAATCGACAATGTGGAAACCATAGAGGCATATCCCTTCTCAGTGTCCCTGGTAAAATCTACTCTAGAATCCTAGAGCAGAGACTCAGACGACTAGCTGAGCCACAATTGGATGAGGTCCAGTGCGGATTCCGAGCAAACCGAAGTACTCAAGACCTAATCTTCACACTCAGACAGCTGAGTGAAAAGGCCCTTGGGTACAAGAGTGAGATCCGTCTTTGTTTCATAGATCTGGAAAAGGCGTTTGACAGGGTCCCCTGGAGCAAACTTTGGGACTGTTTGGCAAGAAAGAACATTCCAGCACCTCTGATTCATGCTATACAGAGCTTCTATAAGTCTTGCAGAAATTATGTAAGGACAGCAAACCATAAGTCAGAAGAGTTCAGGACCACCACTGGTGTAAGACAAGGTGATATCCTGTCACCTTATCTTTTCATATTCCGCATGGACGATGTTATCAAGGCATGTAAGGAGAGAACAAGAAAGTATTCAGTGGGGTACTGGAAGATGAGACAGGTATGTATTTCAGAGCTGGCATTTGCTGATGATGTTGTCCTGATTGCTAAATCAGAGACACATCTCCAATCCATTGCAAGTCTGGAAGGAAGAGCTGGAGAAGAAAGGGATGGTCATAAGCAGCTCTAAAACAAAGTCCATGGTGATATCACGAGAAGAAAGAAGACATCAGATTAAGCTGGGAGAACAGGTCCTGGAGCAGGTCGACCACTTTAAATATCTCGGAGCTATTATAGACCGAAAGGGAGGCATCAAAGAAGAGTTGGCCACTCGAAAAGCAGCAGCTGTGAGACTTTTTCAGGCCATAAATCGAGGATTCCTCAGCAAGAAAGAGGTTGGTAAGAAAACAAAGATGGCTGTATACCGCTCCACCTATGTCCCAGTCTTGACATATGGATGCGAGTCATGGGCATTGACTTTAACCTACAAAAGCCAGATCCAAACCTCAGAAATGAGGTATCTGAGGAAGGTGGTTGAAGAAACAAGAAGAGACATGGTCCGCAACCAAACGATACCTCAAGGCCTAAAATCCCACCCGCTGCAGACCCAAGTAGAACAGTCCCAACTAAGATGGTTTAGGCCATGTCTGCAGAATGGGAGAAGATCGGCTACCACGACAAGCATGGGAAACAAAGAGTCAGGGATCCAGACCCCAGGACGACCCAGAATCCGCTATAAGGACAATATTAGACGATCTTTGAAGGACCGAGGACTAGAATGGAACAAGGCCAGGAAGAAGACAGCCGATAGGATAGTCTGGCGCTCTCTCTCTCTTCCAAACCTCTACACCTCACGGTAGAAGGGGAACGACTAAGTAAGTATATTGCACCTTTTGGCCCGACACATCCGGTTTCAGCGTGGCATTTTTGGGACCGGGTTAGCCTTCCCTCTTCGATCCCTACTCTCTCAGCCAGACTGCAGTGATGCAGCCTGTTTCCAGGACGACCACTTGGAGGTGGAGTAGGGGTATGATGAACCTGACAAAGAAAAGATCGCGTTCTTATCTCATGCAGTTCATGCACACATTTTAGTAGCCAGCTCGAGAGTTTTAATTGGGAATGCGGATAAAGTACCTTTGATCCCGGGGACGTCGCGGCTTTAAATGTTGGCGGGACAGGTCTAGTCCAACATTTCCCTAGTTTAAAAAGTCTCTCTCCCCCCCCCCCTTTCCCCATACACCTAAAGATCTACCCAATCATCCAAAGGGATCTACCGGTAAATCAGGATCGACTTGTTGCCGACCCTTTGTGACAAAACGTCTATACATGTTCTTTTGGTGGCTCTCTCACACCTTCAGCCACTCCTGCAGTCTCCCTTGCTGTGGGACTATCTTTGTCTCGCACATTTTTGCTTTACCACTCCTCAGACTTATTTACGTTCCGCCAGGTGAACCATGGTATTATCGTAACAATACCCGGTCATTGTCACCGGTCAGCGGTAATACGTTTATCTCATTCTATCAGCTATTTTATCAACCTTTGTTTGCCTGAGTGACCGGTGACCCTTTTGTTTAACTATCTGAAGAAGGCACGAAAAACGGGCGATTATGAGACAATCGTTTCCGCTGGACCCTGTCAGTATCATTATCACAGATAATTTATCTGGGTAAACAATCTTGACGGAATGCACTGAGACAGATAAACATGTTCACACATTTGTTTGTGAGAATGCACAAGATGTCACCGGGAATATTACTGCATGATTTGAAAGAGGTCACGCGTGGGAATATAAAATTTTTTATTTTAAAAACGCGGGGGATATTTTAAATTTAAACACCCCCAACCCACGTAATGCGAAAAAAAGCTTACGGTTGGATGGAAGTGAGAGCCAGAATATACAATAAATATAATTGGCAAGTTTGCCGGGAAGTATAATCTGTGACTTGAACTGGACATTGAAAATAAAATCTAGCGAACTAAGAGACACAGAACAGAATGCTTCGCTTCAATCGCGCAACTCCCCAAAAGCCAGAAAGAGAATGATCGGACCTAAAATTATATATTTATAAGTGACAGATCGAAGTATTTGGGAAACTTAAAACCTTTAAAAGTAAGCCTGCAAATAAAAATACAAGACTGTAAACTTAAGGGGCCAGAACTTTATATACAGAGTTTGGACACCTAATGGAATTGGATCACCCGTCAAAGAGGAATTATTACAGTTTCCCAAACCAGGTGTATCGCAGAGCACCCGTTGAAGAGGAATTACTAGTTTCCCAGGCCAAGCGTATCACAGAACACACGCCTACGAAGGAATTACTATACTGCCCTAGACCAAGTGATTCGAGAGAATATGCACCGAAGTTGCTCGTGTCCATCCGAAACATGTGCGAGGAGATTGTGTATAACCCAATTTGGGGTAAGTTGTGAACATTTATTTTACAAATGTGAATTTGACATGCGTTTCTTGCTAAGTGGTTATATATGAGGCTGGCAACCTCAGCATACGAAAAACGTATATTCATAAACCACTACGGCAAGTGCTGGTGATTTCTTCTGGCTAGTCGTGCGGAAAACCCGACAGCAGAGGTGACCCAAGACTCCGACTGGGGCAGTGATGAGTGATGATTACATCACATGTACCTCAGCTGTATCATATCATTTTGTGAGATATATGTACCTCGTTAGTGTTAGTTCAAGCACAAATCATTATTCGCGCTGTCCAGGCACATTTCCCAGTTAATACCCAGAGGAATAGTGGTGATTTCTATTCATCTTTCCTGAGTTACACTGTGTATGCTCAAGAATTTAATTCTTCTGAGAGATTAAGATTGGTGGGTGGACAACGAGAGGATGCGCTTGTTAAGCTTCCAACTCAGTGTACTTAGCAGAGGCATTTGTTTGTGTATTTTTCCAAAAGTACGTGGTTACAAGTTATCAGACGGTTTATAGTACTAACATTACGACGCCGCTAGTATGTGGAAAAGTCACTCATCACCAAAAAGAAGTGACGGAAATCACGGCGACAGGACTCACCTAGAGTTAAGTTTTCGTGTAAAATAGGCGAAAGCAACGGACTTTGATAAATCCTCATCTACGTCCCAGTGACGAAAACTTTTATTTACAGCAAAATTTCACCAATCTTTACATATTTATTTTAACTGTTAAAGACTAATTCATTATTAAAATTGTTACATGTTGTTTTAAAACTAAACGATCATAGTCGCTTCAGATTTTTATATGTGTGAAAGCAAACGTATGAGCCAGAATATTATATATATATATATATATATATATATATATATATATATATATATATATATATATATATATATATATATATATATATATATATATATATATATATATATACCTAGACATATGTTTACCTCTAAACAGAGCTATACCATTATAAGAGGAATTCGCTGAATTAACTCAGTTGGGGGCTTGAACGGGTAAAAACCATTGCTTAAATCCTTCACAAAAGGCGACGGAAAGATATAAGTTAACCATTGCTCAGCGCTATGCCTCATGGTTTTTGACTTCTGAATTATCTTGTGAACGTACCCTTGGGACAGAAGCGTCATTACACTTCTATCTACATCTCTGCCAAGAGTAATCTTGTGCGAAAGTAAACACTTTTGACGACCCAGTTTAGATACTCTTGAGTTTTGCCACTACTGCAAAGCAGGTGAGGCAATCCGTGACATCCTTGCTCTAATGAAACAATGAAGACATAGAACTATTCCTTCTTCAAGCTTGTAAAAGGCGCCTAGTATTAGGTTGTACATGGGACTGGTAACCTCAGCATGGTTAAGAAATTGCTGCACAAACCACAGCTGCAAGATTACATGAACGCTTGGTTGCTGGATTCCTGCAAATGGGGGTGGGGGGGGGTGCAAGTACAGCGATGCCTCAAGTATCATCATCATCCTCGTCACATCTCTTTTCTCTCGTTACGGAGCACGGCATCCGTACTGCGGTTGTCCCCCTTGAACAAAGCTTGCATTAGAACATTCACTCAGTGGTTTCAGTAGTCTTACATAAGGACCCTGACACCATCACCAGAACATTCACTCAGTGGTTTCAGTAGCCTTACATAAGGACTCTGACACCCCCACCAGAACATTCACTCAGTGGTTTCAGTAGTCTTACATAAGGACCCTGACACCATCACCAGAACATTCACTCAGTGGTTTCAGTAGCCTTACATAAGGACTCTGACACCACCAACAGAACATTCACTCAGTGGTTTCAGTAGTCTTACATAAGGACCCTGACACCATCACCAGAACATTTACTCAGTGGTTTCAGTAGCCTTACATAAGGACTCTGACACCCGCACCAGAACATTCACTCAGTGGTTTCAGTAGTCTTACATAAGGACCCTGACACCATCACCAGAACATTCACTCAGTGGTTTCAGTAGCCTTACATAAGGAATCTGACACCACCAACAGAATATTCACTCAGTGGTTTCAGTAGTCTTACATAAGGACCCTGACACCATCACCAGAACATTCACTCAGTGGTTTCAGTAGCCTTACATAAGGACTCTGACACCCCCACCAGAACATTCACTCAGTGGTTTCAGTAGCCTTACATAAGGACCCTGACACCATCACCAGAACTGTAATGCTATGGACTCCTGAAGGACGGCGAAAGAGAGGCCGACCAAAGACAACCTAGCAGAGAACAGAGAAGAGGCCGAGATGCAAAGCATGAACCAGAGTTGGGGTTTGGCCCGAAGGATGGCCACCGACAGAGCAAAATTGGGACACTTTCTTGCTGCCCTTCAAGACGTGATGGCCACTGACTGCTTTGACAGTCCGGGGCTAAGGATCCAAGATAAAGAAAAATAAGAATTGTTTAACATGATGATGGACTCTTGAGAAAACATGGAAACTTGGAAAGAACTTGAGCGGATGGCACAGGACAGGAAGACTTGGCATGTGTTTGTTGAAGGCCTATGCTCCTCGGGGAGCTAAAGGGTATTTATTGATTTATTGAACATGATGATGTTGCTAGTACCACTCACAACCTTATATTCGTCGCCTTTTACAACATGTCTGAGGTAACAGTAGGCCTATTCTTTCGTTATCTATCCAGATACCCCCCGTAAACTGCCCCGGGGTTAGGGCCCCAATAGACAGTGAAAAATGGAAATTAATGAATGAATGTTTTTAATTGTCCTGAATGTCGCATAGTTCCTCGATGAGGCAAAGAAAGAAGAGAACTAATGTTCCCTCAAGCATGTCGTAAAAGACGACTAAAAAGAGGTTGTTGCATGGTACTGGCAACCTCACCACTACAGAGTCCGCCGCAGCAAGAGCATGGTATTGCTGTGGCCGTGCGTGCTGATAGTTATGGTGATCGTATTAGTGGAAGTTCGTATCACTGCATATTTTCTAAACCAGATGTTCCTACTCGACCTTATATCTTTATTTAGACTTCAACCTCACTATTACATTGTTGTGTACAGGCTTCCTGCAAGCGAGCGAGCTACAGTAGTGGTGGTACCATTCTCCATAGGGACCGAACAGAAAAATGAGGAATGCCAAATGTGTTTGCGATAATCTATTCGGTATTTATTAGTAGGACTTGTTTTCAGAACTATTTTACTTATTTTGAGAACTTTTTAAAACTTTTTTTAGAGAACGTTTACGCCTGTCTGAATGCTATTTAGACGCATATTAATAATATTTCGTGTGTCACTAATAACAGACAAAATAAAAATACTCCAGATTTTCTAGAAGTACAAAAATACACGAGACGGTCTTGATTTACACAAAAAAAAAAAACAGGAACGTTATGTCACCATAGTTATAATTCTTACAGATAAATCGTTGGGGAGAAGGAATCTCTCCTCCTACCAGGCGCGTTAACCGGGTGGTTGAACGGCCTGTAGATATAAAGTTAACTGTTGATTTTGAATACGCTGCCTTGATCCAAAACAGGTGGTTATCACTGAGGGCAAGGTGGAATAGTTGTGAGGGGCAGCTATCTGTAAAAATTACCTCTGAAACTCTATGACGTGACAATTAGCAAGATGGCGGCGCTTTAACCTCTCTACTCCACACCGCCTTGTCGGGCAGACTTTTTAGTCAAAGGCTATCGGAGACGACTTTACACAAAGCGACGGAAAGCAGCGGGAAACTACCGACGTATTGTTCCTTGCACAGTCTTGAATCAAAACGACAAAGAGAGCAGATACAGGACTGTCTGGCATTATGGCATGGACAAAAGTCAAAAACGAAAATCGAAAAATAATACTGCAGATAGCAAGTTGTGGAGAGACATGATCGCCGGTGCCCCTGGCATGGTACTTGAAGAAGAAAAAGAGGAGGTAGAAGAAGATGGAGGAGGAAGAAAGAGAGGACGATGACGACGAAGAAGAAGGAGAAGAAGAAATAAAGAAAAAGAAAATGAAGAAGAAGAGGGGGGAGGTAGCAGAGGAGGAGGAAGAAACAGACGAAGAAGAAAAAGAAGAAGAAGAAGAGAAGAAAAATTAAGAAGAAGAAGGATGATGAAGAGGAGGAGAAAGAAAGAGAAGAAATAGAAGAAGAAGAAAGAAGAAAAAGAAGACAAAAAAAAAAAAACATATAAATCGTATCAGATCTCAGCTTACAATTAAGCTAACAAAAAAATATATATATATATATATATATATACTCATGGAAAAAAGTAAGTGTGCACCACTTTATAGGGCACTGTGCGTGATTTCATGGACGAAATGAAATAAAAGTTGGTACACAATGTGGTTGAATATTGAATAAAAGACCAAGTGATCACTTTGATTTTAGTGAAAGTGTCATGAAAGAAAGATAAAAACTAAAGTCAGTGTGGCATCCCCGCGAAAAAATGAAATCTTGAATGTTCCTGGCAGTCCATGTTGCCTGAATAAACATGGACTCTATAACAAAAGATACAGTTTACATGTAAAAATAAAAAAATAGTAAGGTTAGAGTAACAATATAGATAACAAACAAATGACAAAACTAAGTAAAATGAAACTTAGGCCAATAATAATACGACAGGTATATACGAAACTTTACAGCTAAACAGATAATGTTGAATGAATTCGACTACGAACAGAGTATGCCTCGAAGATTCTCAGAAGATCTTTTGTAAATCAAAAATAGTCAACTGCTTTAAAAGAACGACTTCAAATATCCGAGGTCATCCGAAGAAACATGACGGACATTTGAAGTTCCCTTGCCAACCTCCCGCTTATTTAAATAAAACATATTTACATTAAACATATATAAAATATACATGGAAATAGATGGCTTGACATGCCTGTGAAGAAAAATTTGCCTAAAATTGTCTCAAAGTTACCAAATGGTACTTATATTTTTGTGCTGGAGTTTAATTCTTCATACAGTAATGGCATGCACCAACATCGAAGCATAGATGTACGGAATGATCGTGGCAGGCATTGATAGAATTATTTCTCTTGATTCTTTGAGACTGTTGTATCTTGAGGCTTTGAACATTGATTCTACTTGAAGTATGTAACGGTCGAGGAATTATCATTGAGGCAAGGTCATGACGTCATCCTGACCTCTAGTACGCATGCGCCTTGATTCGTGTACTTTTTCAATTCTCATTGACCGTAAGAAAAATATAAAATGTTCTTGACACTGGAATATTCGCCCTGGAACAAAGTCTGTTAATTCTTCCTAAAAATTCGTTCCACATACACACTGACCGCAAATTGTTAACGGGGCGTTATAGTTGAAGAGTGGAAGGTGGCTTCATATTATTTTTCTGCCTGCATTCTTTTCCTTCTTAATAAAAATTGCTCTTCCTTGAGTGATCGTGCTGATTGGTGTTGGTTGCGGATGTTGGGTAGACTGACCAAAATTCAACTGTATTAAGTTGATAACTCCGTATGGTTAAGAGTCCACATATGAACATATTTATTACGAATACAAGTCATTAATTCATGGCAGCAATAATGTTACATACAATTCTCGTGCAGTCCATTATGGTCTCGTTGACTAAATTATAAATGTTGATAACAATGTGAGCTGTATATACGCTATGCCGACGTGCGGACATCCGATAGTGATACCCACAAAATTGATGAATGATCAATGTCGGTCAATCAAATACTCCCTGATATTCCTGCTCCAGGAAAACATTATATTTGAACAAAGATGCTCTATCATTGCATCTGACAATAATAAGGCTGACCCCGTAGCCTATCTTCAAGGAAGACTTCTGCAAGATTAATAACAATACTGGGAGCGAAGCATAACACGACTGACTTGAATGAAGTTCAGACTCTGAAGGGTGAATATAGAACGATGTCATGCGGTAGCATAACAACGTACCGCGTCATGCCTAATCCTAGACAACTATACAAATTCGCATTCAATAAAATATCGTGAAGCGCGAAACATTTTATATATATAGTATACCAATACGTTAACGCGTAACTTTAAAATGCTCACAATTGTAGTGGTAAACATCATTAAACGAGCCGTAACAACTGTGGTGAAGTGGGATGTTATAAATATTTATAGGGGACTTAGTGTACTGACTGAGATCAGCTGTGAAGGTATATATATCTAATAAGAGTAGTGTATTATATATAACCTTACTTGCTGCCACATATGTATACCTCAGTCAGAATTATTCTGGAATAGTGTGATGACTACGTTATATTCTAGGGTATGTGTATGATGAAGTGTAAGTCAAAACCACAACAGACAGATAAACAATTTAATTTATTCCACTACACTTGACAACACTGTGACACTCACATACATAAAACACTCTACAAGGATATCTTAAAGGAGTCACTGATAACTTTTCAAATAACAATATGTATTCATTTCTGTCATGAATGTATATGTGTCCTGATTCAAATACAAAGGGAACCAGGAATCACAATCAATTTTAATTACAAGTTATATGTACAGAATTTATCAATATGAATATTGTAGTGACATATATTATTAAAAGTATCCTATGTGTGTCAGTTGTGTAGTAGTAATATGAGGTAATACTGGTTTTGTTTTGTTCAAGCTCTGTTGGTATTTGTCATCATGACTTCAATAGTTTGTTTCTATGGGAACTAGTATTGGAGATGTTCTCAGTTCCTGGTATTAAAACAGTTTACTTCCCCTCTTAAGTTTATGTTACAATGTTATTTTAAGATGGGGGTACATAATGTTGAGCTCAGCTGGCCACATCAGCTTATCTTGCGTGATGGCGGCAGGAAAAGACTCCTCTGCTCGATTTCTCCCCTGGGCTCTGGAGACACCTCACTGATAGCTAAATGGACCAAGGAGTATGCTGTCCGACTCTGGATTCAGCAAAGCTCTGACCAGGTGCTGCTCAATAACGTCAAGACCACGGTCCCTGAAAACAAGAAGGATGTACCTTCTACTTCATAACTAATTGATACTCTAGTTCTACACTGAGCACAATACATCACAAACATTGAGTTCAGAGCGTTAGGCCAACTGTCAGCTTCATCTGAAATACTTTATACCAGTATTAACCTCCTTAATGGTTACTACGCCTCTGCACTTCCAGCATTATTTGTTTCTAGTCAATCATCTAGGTGTCAGTGTACTGTTTGGCCATTCCATGCTGTTTTACTTTCCTCCGACACCTTCTGTTCAGGCTGGAGCATTATAGGCTTTACATCATGTTTGCTACTGAACTACACATATATACAGGCATAAATTAACAATTCACATTCAATTTTCATTAAAAGATACTGAATGTTTCAAGCTTACCACAATTCATGGAAATAAACACAGATACGTTGACTAGCAATGAATTCTGGCACAAATACTGGCACAAATTCCCATCTGCTTATGTTCCAGGCTTTTATTTAGCAAAAATATGAGCTGGCTTCAACGCACTGTTGCTTCATCAAGCTTATTTGAACTAGTGGTCTCGAACTAACGCTCCTAAGTGAGTATATCAGCGAGTCTGGCCAATGGAGCCACGTTTCGACAAGTGTTTGAAAAAAAATTTTAACTTCCTACGTCTCCCCTAACAACCAAGGATAGCATTTATAGTCCGACTAATCGTGTTTAGCCTTACATATCATTCCAGCCAATCAGTTCAAATGTAACTTGTGGCCCATTTCCCGTACAATGGTGGTTTAAAAAATCTACCACTGAGCGATTCTGATTTTGGGTGTTTTCTGACAGCACCATCATTTTATTTTGGCTATAACTTGTTAATTCCTAGACTATTTGCATAACACTTAACATATTCTTTGTCATCAAGCCCTAAGGAACCCAATTATACAATTTTAAAAGAGCTAAGTGGCTGCGTTCAAAATATGCAATTTCTTCTACCTCCTGTTTCGAAGATGTGCTGTCTGGGTACTGTAATGTTTTCAAACGTAAACCCATCTATTGTCATCTTTCCTAATAAGAGTTTTTCAGGATTTAAAAACCTAACTCTGGGAAGGTTAGTGTTTTTATCACTGTCCGTCCGAAAAAGTTAGTGCATGTGGCCTTACACGCGTGATAGTAGTAATTGTGTATCGCGCGACGCGTGTTTAGTGTTGCACGTGTTCGGCTTTATGCCTCTCCCTTCTCTCTATCCTTTAGTCCATCTGTCTTTAGTTACGCCGTGTATAAAATGGAATGAATGAAATATTAAAATTAGGTCATTGTTCAGCTTGCGTATCTCACTGTTTTTCCAAGAAATACAGCACACGTTTCATTGAAGAAGGCGGGTAATAATACAGTAGGCTGTTACTATCAACGTGAAGGCGTTACAATTTGCCGACGAAGTAGAAAACAAGGGAGATTTCGAGTACAGTCATTGTGACAGCACTGTTCTTTACCATTCTTCTTCCTTTTATTAAATTTATTTGTTAGGCTTTGCATTTACGTTTTAATTTATATATGGGGATTAGAATAATTCATGACAACAACTATGTGTCCACTTTGCTTTTGTAATCACCGAGTTGCATCCATTCATTGCCGGGTTCACACAGAATCGGAAACTCCAGGCTGGACAATGTGTTTGAGCTCTAGTTTTATTAAGAACTGTACCCCATCAGAGTTCCTCTCAAGTAGATGTCTCAGGACTTTGTGATAATACCAGGACAAAACCTGGAAATAAAAGACAGTCGCAAACCTTGTAGGGTCCAGTAATTTTCCCCTACATACATACAACATCACATTCAAATATTAAATCAGACATTGTGCTAACAGGTTGCACAGGACATGTTAGATCAATACTCTACAGCCAGTTCAATTTAAGTACTCTTTTCCTTAATACATCTTAGGTTAGATCCATTCGTCCATGTTTGGCTTCCATACCATAATTAAGTTAAGTACAAAATAATAAGTGACATCTTGATCACATCATGTTAATATATCCTGTCATCCTATCTCATGTTCGTGAACAGTGAGTCGTTCCAGTATGCAATACTCCGTCCAATACCCTAAAAGACTTACAGTCGCACTTGTGCCATAATTAGCAACAATTCTACACCGTTTCCAGTGCTGGCTTTCGTCTTTAAAACTACACATGTTTACAAGCAAGTCCAGCACATTCGTTTTGTAGTTTTTCTTTCTAACACATCAGCGAATACACAAGTGGATAAATACAGGCAAATAACATGAATATATACAAATATATATCTATATATCTTACCCTCAGGTAACACACATAAGCTTATACTGGCTCTTAATGGGCCTCTAGGTCTGCTTCTAGCTACAGGCGGCAAAAGTATTGACAGCTTACAATTGCGCTCTTCTCAGCTTCATGTACTTGTTTGAAATGGGTGTGGTATAAGTCTACCAAGTTCAAGGCCTTTATACCGCTGGGCTCGACCAATCGAAACACAGTCAAAACTGGGGTTAAGAATTTACACCCTAAACGTTTTTCAGCCTTCCCGTTCAATGTGAATAAGTTTAAATATTTTGTATCTAACTTATTACTGGGCCGATTTTAATTATTTAAAGATCTAATTATTCTGGGGATTTATCTCTATCGTTCTATCTATTTATATTTTAGCTAGCAAAGTGCATTAAAATGTATGCATACTTTGACTAAATTGGGGACCACCCTGATGTATAAATGTCACTTAAACTAATTTTTCTCTTACAATAAAATATTATTATGAGGAAGTCTTTACACTAACCTCTTAAGTAATATCCCCGCTATAAATTTAGTTATACTGTATCTTTTTTTTAACATATCTTTAGTTTTTAAGAAATAAAATATCTTCGTTCTGTCAAATACATAAAATAGGCCCTTCTATCAAGCATAAAGAAGAGAACGTTCAGCAGTGGAAACATACGAAAGGTATCTGAGAATTGACACAAAGGAGGAAAATAGGAAAATAATAGAGCAGTGGCACCAAAAACACAGAATACAAAAGACATCTTTTCTTAAAAATGCAAAAGAAGCTAGCATCAAACACCACCTACCAGCAGTTAGAAAACCAATGGTAACTGTCAATGATGAACCACCTTGTTGGCAGGCAACTACTCCCATAGTAAGAACTGAACTCTCTGACCCCTCAGCAGATAAGAACACTCTAGGACCACCACTGAAAACCATCGCTTTAGAAACTATAGATTCATATCCACAAGACATCATCCATGCCTACACAGATGGATCTGCATTTAAAGCTACCACCAATGCTGGATATGGCGCAGTGATAAAATACCCCAACCTGCACCCAGAAGACCACCCTCGCATCTTTTGCCCTTGCGGAGAAATTTGTTCCAGCTATGATGCAGAAATAACAGCACTAGAAAAAGCATTGTGCCGGATAATCTCAGACTTTGAAAGTGGCATCATGCCACCTAAGGATATTGTTATATTCTCAGACTCAAAATCAGCACTCCAAGCCCTAGAAAGCAAAATGTCTCCTAATATTAATAACTTCTGTAGATTAATTGACCAACTGTTCACTTCCTATAGTTACACTCCAGTGGATCCCTGGGCATGACGGAGTCCCAGGAAATGAAAAAGCCGATAAACTATCCAAAAGAGGAGCAGCACTGCCCCAGTTCCCATCAAGTACCACATTGCAGACCTGCCAACAGATCCTGAGAAACAATTACAGGCAAGAATGGCTAAACCAGTTGGCTACCTCCCAGACAGGGCGTCCATTCTTCAAACATCAAGCTAAACCAAACACTTAAGATCCAGTTAAACAACTGAAAAGAAGAGATCAGAGTCTAATTTTCCAGCTGAGAACAGGCCATGTCAATAAACATTTAAATAGAATAGACTCACTACGTGAACCAAACTGTAGGCACTGCAACCACCATGAGGAATCAGTTGAACACCTACTGTTACAGTGCCCAAGACTAACAGACCTGCGACACCAGCTACTCACATCGCACCCAACCATCCACAATACACTCTACACCTCATCACAACAACTGAGGAAGATTTGCACCTTTGTCAGAGAGGCAATGGGCTGTCAAGAGCTACCTGCTCACAGCTAAAGGGATTATATCATCATCACCATCATCATCATCATCAAGCATAAAAAATGTTTCCTATACCTAACAGGAAAAGGAACGATTCTATTGGTGGTTATATCGGTCCGTTTCTCTCCTATTTTTTTCGAGCGGTAAATTTGACGTGTTGTAAGACAGACCAAAACACGACATAGCACCCCCATTTTAAAAGCGTGAACCACATGGTAGAGCTTTCTTGTCTGTAATTACAACCACGACAATACCCTAAATTGAAGACCACTCTGTCTTAGTGTTATCCTGGTTTCCTGCAGATGGGCCAATCAAGTAGGTACCCAACATTCTGCGATCCAGGTATATCAATGATGTAGTGTAAATAAACAGCCCAGGTGCTGCTGTCTGTCAATGCTGATTATCAATTAATGTTCACCAATACTCTTCTCTGGGTCTGTTCAATGACATGTCCAGAGGAGTTAGATGTTCCTCAAGGTTGCAATATTTATGAGGAGGAAATCTATAAAATTGGTGATAGCTGAGTTATGTAAGAGATCCAGTAATTTCCTCATCAGCCTGGATAAAACACTCGGAGTATTCCAATCCAAAAGGCAACATATGAATTCAGTGTGCCCCTCCTATGTGATCACAGCCAACAATTGTCTGAGCTCAGGCTTGAATGAAATCTGGTAATGTCCTTTACTAAAATTCGCTTGGCACTCTGTCACTGTAATTATTTCCAAAATCCAGGCAGAGTCCATTTTCACCAGGTGTTTTCTCAGTTTAACGTCACTGGCGAGATAATATGATTCATATGGGGAAATGAATTTTCCTGCACCAGGAAATCAATTCTCCCTGTAGCATTGCTATGTAATATGTGATCTCTATTTTCTAACTCATTTTGGTTTTGTGGGGGTCTACTATTATATCCTTGTTTCTTCTTAATTGTGACGAAATTCTAAATACAATATCTAAATTAGAATATAACAGTATAGAGCATAAAGTCAAAAATAAGATAGAACTAAAAAATTTGGTAGAGAATTGTCTTCTTCGCCCACGCCTTCAGCGTATTAGTTTTGATAACGCAGTATAGCCGAATAAAAGGTACCCAAATTTTCTAATTCGTCCTTGACATAAACGTAACACTTTTCCAAGTTCAAACGGAGTATTTGCCTAGAAGACATAGTATGTAGAAGGGGTGGGGGGTGAGGGGGGGGACGGATAGATGGCCCAATGCTAACCGCGTCTCGCATTGTTTTCAAAAATAAAACCAACTCGCAAGCCTTGCTTTGGGCGATTTTCAAAATACGATGTAAAAGCTAGAACATGTAGACGATTGGGTCACGAAAACAGGCTTAGCTCTTATTGCGAATGACGTAAATTCTCACGTACTACGGGATAGTCTCGTAATTAGTTCGAAAGTACTTGGAAAAAGAAGTGAACAGGTGATAGTTCTAGAAATAAACAACTAACATAGAAAAAATATGGAATTCTGAACCAATACACCTAGCCCCATAAAAATTATATATTCGTGTGCCTTAGGACTTTCTGAGCAAGAATATGTTGTTAGTTACACAAATAGTCCACTAAATAACCAAATATTGGCAATAATACTATAGAGAATCGGACAGACTATCAGGACAAGTCATGCCTGCTTAATTTTGTTATGGCATATTTTTGAAAAAAACTTTGGGGAAATAAAGACTAAGAAGGTACGGTGAATGGGATTGGATGAAATTTGAAGGAAGGCGAAATATTATTGGCCGACCTCAAATTAAAAATATATTAACCGAGTAACGAAGGAAAAGTTTGAATTTTATTTTGAAAGACTTTGTTTACAATTGAGATATGCAAAATCATTGGCCAGCTTACCAAAGCTGCGTTTAAACTTATAAGGCTTTGACGCCATTTTTTCAAAACTGTAGTTGAAGCAAGGTGCGTTGAGATCAGCAGTGCTGTAGACCATATATTTCTCAGCAGTCTGGACAAAGGCAGAGGGAACAAAAGTGTATTTCTATTGCCAGTCAACGTATTAATTGTGTGTTTTTCATTGAAAATTGCGGTAAGGAGACTATTAATTATCTTTTATTTAAAATAAATTGGAGTGTGAGAAAATGTTAGATAAAAATCCATCATGATTAGTAAGTACATAGGTCCCCAGCAAACTCAGGGCCTATAAGGTATCCATTATATATAAGCTACCAGGGAGAGGTAGATACAAAAGAACATGCAGGTGGCATCATGAATCATATCACCCATCATATTTTATGGAAAAAAGATCAGTGCAAATGGCACAGGCGTAACAGCCATTAGGGAAAAGAAGAAAAAACTGGTATAAATTGTTCCATCAAATTAGAGTGGAGAAGCAAGGTTGGTCAGGAGGAGCTGACCAGGTTCTTTTGTTAAATTGTATTATTATTTGTAAATTGGGTGGAATTGGAGTGATGTTAAGACAGGAACATAACTTTCATTTACAGGGCACTTGTCTGGTGTCAGTAAATCTTCTGATTGAGAAAGCCTACACTATTGTGAGAAGTCTCTAGTACGAATTCTATATCCAAGCATTGAATATCAGAGGAGACTGTGGCTTGTGGCCGAATCTACTACAACTGCTGTGATTCCAGGATCCAGATAAGTCTTACTATCTGGCCTGGGACAACGTATCAGAAATCATTTAACGAATCTCCAGTATAACAAATAAAGTTCCACCCAAGGACTAAAATAAACAATCATAGGTGTAACAGAAATATTACATTGTTACCGGGGCCCGAAAGGGGAGCAAAGAATAGTAACACTGTCCCCTGCCAAGCATGTCGTAGAAGGCGACTAAGGAGGGTTGGGCATGGGGCCGGTTACCCCATCCTGTAAAAAAAATTTAAACCACAAAAAACTTCAACAAATATGGACAAGTCAAATAAAGAAAATAAAACACAGCCATCCAAGACAGGGGAAGGTCCTCTCGCGGGGAGGCGTATGATGCAACACAGAGAAAGCCGAAAGGAGTCTGTGTTGCTGACTAACCTTCTTTCTTCTAGGAGAACTTCCAGATTTGGCACCTGGAATGTTCGGACATTGAACGAACAAGGGAAAGTGGCACAAGTAGCAGCAGAAATGAGGGAATACAAAATCGAGGTTCTGGGAATGTGTGAAACAAAGTGGAAGGGGGTAGACATGAAGAAACTCATCACAGGTGAATTGGTGCTGTCCTCAGGACACGAAGACGAAAGTTCACACCACAGTGAAGGGGTAGCTCTTATGTTATCTAAAGAAGCACAGAAAGCACTCATTGAATGGGAAGCTGTGGGACCCAGAATAATAACAGCTATTTTCAAAACAGCTAAAAAGAAAATTCATGTCAATGTCATCCAATGTTATGCACCAACTAATGACAAAGAAGAGTCTGTGAAAGAAGCATTTTATACTAAACTACAGGAAATTATGGATAAAGTAAAAAGAAGAGACATCACAATTTTGATGGGTGACATGAATGCAAAGATAGGTACAGTCAATACTGGATTTGAAGAAGTCATGGGAAAACATGGGCTAGGAGTAATGAATGAAAATGGAGAACTATTCGCAAACTTCTGTGCTTCAAATCAACTGGCTATAGGAGGAAGCATGTTTCCACATAAGAGAATACACAAGGCAACATGGATATCACCAGACCATAGAACAGAAAATCAGATCGATCATATATGCATAAAGAAGAAGTTTAGATCATCATTGCAGGATGTAAAGGTATATAGAGGAGCAGATGTGGCATCAGATCACCATCTTCTGATAGCCAAAGTAAAAATGAAACTCAAGAGATATGCAACAATGCAAAATTATAGACAACAGTTTAATGTAGGACAGCTAAGAAATCAAGAAACAAGAGACAAATTTGCGGTCACAGTATCCAACAAATTCCAAGTGCTCCAACAGTTGGAAGATGTAGAGAATACAGAAGACTATTGGCAGCAGGTCAAAACGGTATGGAAGGAGACATGTGAAGAAATACTGGGGAAAAGGGAAAGACAACAAAAAGCATGGATAACAACAGAAACCATCAATAAGATAAAAGATAGAAAAAACAAGAAAGCAGAGTTAAACACAAGCAAAACCAGAAGTTCCAAAGCCAAGGCTCAAGAAGTGTACACAGAAGCAAACAAAGAAGTAAAAAGAAGTATCAAAAGAGACAAGAGGAAGTATATTGAGGAGTTGGCAAGAGAGGCAGAAGATGCTGCAGCCAAAGGAAATATGAGAGAACTGTATAGCAGCACAAAGAAGCTAACAGGGAAATACAAGCAAACAAGTTGCCTCATAAAAGATAAGAATGGGAAACTGCTCAGCAATATACAAGAGCAAATGAAGAGGTGGACAGAATATTTTGGGGACCTTCTCAATAGACCAGCTCCACAAAACCCGCCGGACATCCAGCCAGCAGAAGAAGAGCTACAAATTAACGGTGAAAGACCAACGAAGGAAGAAATAAAGAAAGCCATAAAGATTCTAAGAGATGGAAAAGCGTCTGGACCTGATGGCATTCCAGCAGAGGCCATCAAAGCAGATATCGACACGGCTACAGAGATGTTATATAAATTACTTGGTAAAGTCTGGGAAAAAGAAGAGATACCAGCAGAATGGAAGGAAGGATATCTGGTTAAGTTGCCTAAGAAGGGAAATCTACAAGAGTGCACAAATTATAGAGGAATAATGTTACTATCAGTGCCAGGTAAGGTATTGAACAGGATTATCCTTGAGAGATTAAAGGAGTCCATAGACAAGAAATTGAGAGATGAACAAGCAGGTTTTCGACAAAACAGATCATGTACAGACCAGATAGCCACTTTGAGAATAATAGTTGAACAAAGTCTGGAATGGAATTCACCACTATACATCGGATTTGTGGACTACGAAAAAGCATTTGACAGTGTGGACAGAGAATCACTTTGGAAATTGATGAGGCATTATGGAGTTCCCCTGAAAATCATTAATTTAATAAAGAAAACCTATGAAGACATGACGTGCAGAGTTCTTCATGAAGGACAGCTTACAGAACCATTTGGGATAAGAACAGGAGTGCGACAGGGATGCCTCTTGTCTCCATTTCTTTTCTTGCTGGCAATAGATTGGGTTATGAGATCATCGACAACACACAACAGAAATGGAATCCAGTGGACTCTGACTAAGCAGTTGGATGATCTGGATTTTGCTGATGATTTGGCTCTCCTGTCCCATAACCGTAATCAGATGCAGGACAAATTGAAAACACTCGATGAGAGGTCACAGCAATTGGGTCTGAAAATACACAGGGAAAAGACAAAAATAATGCGAATAAATGCAGGTAATGAAAACAGGGTTGAACTTGAAGAAACGCCAATACAAGATGTAGAATCATACACATATCTTGGCAGTAATATAGACAAAGTTGGAGGGACAGACAGCGATATCAAAATAAGAATACAAAAAGCAAGAGGAGCTTTCATTGCATTGGGAAATATATGGAGATCAAGAGAAATAGGATCCAACACGAAAATAAGAATCTTCAACTCAAATGTGAAGTCAGTCCTATTGTATGGCTCGGAGACATGGAGAACAACAAAGACAACAACCAAAAAGCTACAGACTTTCATAAATGGGTGCTTGCGTAGAATAGAGGGATTAAAATGGTATGACAAGGTTACCAATGTGGAACTGATGACAAGAACTGGACAAGTGCCAGTGGAACAAGAGATGAGAAGAAGACGATGGCGATGGATAGGACACACACTGAGGAAACCTGTTGATAGCATTACAAGGCAGTCCTTGTTCTGGAACCCCCAGGGCAAGAGAGGCAGAGGAAGACCAAGAAGTACATGGAGAAGAGAGTTGGAAACAGAGGTGAAAATGATGAGGAGAACATGGAAAGAACTTGAGATGATGGCACGTGACAGGAGGACTTGGCATGTGTTTGTTGAAGGCCTATGCTCCTTTGGGAGTGGAGGGTTATGAATGAATGAATGTAACAGAAGAACAGTGGGATGATGTTAAATCCCCAACCTGTCTCCAAATACCAGTATTCACCATATATTAAGTAATACTATTTGAAAATTTTAATTGTAACAATGTGCTTTGGACACATGGTCCTATTTATGTAAATATATTTATATCTGTATATATATATATATATATATATATATATATATATATATATATATATATATATATATATATATATATATATATATATATATATATATATATATATATATATATATATATATATATATATATATATATATATATATATATTTTGATTCAAATTGAGTTGTGGTCCTGGCCAAAATAATTTTAGGTTCAGGACAAATAAATTTGAGAAAAGAAATTCCAAACTATAAAATTTACCCACTGGTGTTAGTTAAGTTCATAATATCATTTAATATCTGTTTGTGTATGTGTTTGTATTGAATTCCTATAACATCACTCTTACATTACCCTAGACACTATACGTAGCTTTCAATCACGCTAGTCAAAAAAGAATATAACTTAGAGTGAGATCGTAGGGTGGTATCAAGAAAGGTTCTCTGTAACACAGCTGTCCATTGTTTACCTCAGGGGCCTTCACAGTTTGACCTCACTCAAGCACAACTATATTACACACCAATCTTCTTAACATCAAAACCCACCACATTAATGCCAGCTATTTCTTTCTGAGCTGCTTGATATCTCTCAGCAACTGTGAGAATCCCCCCCCTTCCCAACCCCTCTGCATCTTATTCCATAAGAAATTTTCTCATGTCTGGACGCATGGACTCTCTTACTTGCTCCATCATGACCATTTCATTTAGGTCTTGGGTTTTCCCCAGAGCAGTCCATTTCTCCAAGTAGGTTTCTAGTCTTGCAGAGAATTGGTGGTAAGTTTCTCCAGATAGGAGCTTGGTAGTTCTAAATTTCTGTCTATAAAATTCTGCATTTTTTTCATACCTAACTAACAATGCTTGTTTTAATAGTTCATAATCTTCTTGGTCTTCCCGACTTAATTTAGAAAGAAACTTCATAAGAAGTTCCCCTCAGCCCCTAGTCTGAAAAATTAACCCAGCCTAATAAAATAACTCACCCGCATAATAATAAAAGAACGCAATTACTTACAGAGAGAAGAGAACTGGGGCGAATTGAAAATAAAACCCACCGTAACTCCTCATAAATAAACGCAAATACTATACTACTCGTCAAAAGTAAAGGACCACTTAGAAAAACTTTGGTTCTTCTTCTTCTTCCTCGTTCGTCCTGAAAAGGACGTTGGTTGCGATGTGTCTGTTTATGCTGGAGCTGCGATATCTGCGTCTTTCGGCCGACACATCCGACTTCAGCACAGCATTTTTGGGACCGGGTTTGCCTTCCCTCTTTGATCCCTACTCTCTCAGCCAGACTGCAGTGATGCAGCCTGTTTCCAAGACCACCCCGTGGAGGTGGAGTAGGGTCTTGGTCAGCTCTGGTTTGCTGACCCTGACACGAGCAAACCTTGGTTGAAACCATAAAACAAATCTAATATAAACGTAATTGGTATCGGTCAAAACGGCATTTATTGAATACCAAATTGAAATGTCACGTAAAGAAATGGAAACACACATTCAAACGCAATGAAGCTGTGAAGTGTGTCACCCACTTTTTCAAAAGTCACACAATAGATATTGGACAAATAGACATTTCAAAATCGGGTATGACCATCGTTTGCAACAAGGCATTAAAGACAGCGTAGAAACATCGAGTCCATAAGGGTCCGAAGAGTATCATGAGGAACAACTTGCCATTCCTGAAGGAAAAATGCAGTCAGCTGTGCAACATCCATTGGCAGGGGGTGATTTGTTGGCAATCTTCGACAAAGGACATCCCAGAGGTGCTCAATCGGGGAAAGGTCAAGTGAATGAGCTGGCCACGCCATCCTGATGATCCCATGTTGCTAAATAAATTCATTCCCCACACGAGCTCGATGTTATCATCTTGGAGGATGCCATTACCACCTATGGCCTCCAGAGCAGGCTGAACAATTGGTCTCAAGATTTCGTTCTGGTATCTTGGGTCGGTCAAGTTGCCTTGGATGATATAAAGTGGGGTCCTTCCGTGTTTGTAGAAGCCTCCCCAGACAATGACAGAAACCCTACCATAACGACCCACCTCTCGAATTGTGTCATCAGTAAATCGCTCTCCTGGTCGTCTCCAAACTCGAATCTTGCCATCATTGAATGACACAGTGAAGCGAGATTCATCAGTGAAGAGAACTTGACTCCATTGTTGCCTTGTCCATCGGATGTGCTCGCGACACCAAGCAACACAGGCTCTGCAATGAGCAGGAGTAAGAGGGATTCTGACTGCAGGACGTCGAGCAGCTAGTCCAAATTCATGTAAACGTCTGCGAAAGGTGCTTTGACTGACATTAACGTTTACAGTTTGTCTCAGCTGACATCTTAGAGTGGAACAAGTCACTGTTCGATGGCGCAGGGCTGACAACAAGAGGTACCGGTCATCATGTCTATTGGTGCATCTAGGGCGACCTGGCCGGTGGCGATCCTCCACACTTTCTGTGGCCTAAAATCTCTCCAAAATTCTTTGGATAGTAGAGTGTGACACTGCAAGCCGTCTAGCAACCTCACGGACAGATAAACCACTTTCAACCCACGCTATAGCCCTCATTATTTGTAGGGTGTCAAGACTTCTTCTCGGTGGCATAGTTTTTGCAAGTAATGAAACTACCGTAAGTCTGCTGATTGTAAAACAAATTAAGAGTGAACTCTGTTCACGAAAAGTCGCCATTGCACGTGGAATGTCAATCAGCACGATTACTTCACCTGTTTGGTTGTACGGAAATTTGAAAAAGCAGATTAAAAATGTGAATTTATGGTCAGCAAACCAAATTGCACGTGATCACCATGGTTGTCGGTAAGTTGTTTTTATGCTTAACGTGCATAGAGGACTGTCAGAGGAAGATATTGCACCCATTTTTACTAAAAACTTCCTTCATTTAATCATTCTATACGCTTATATAAAAGTGTATTGAAAATAATAGGGTGGCCCTTGACTTTCGACGAGTAGTATACATAGAGAAGAAGCGTGGGGCCTGTTGAAAATAAAATCACAGTAACTTCTCACAATGACTTATATTGTTCACTTGCTTCATTAGTTCTTGCAAATTCTGTTCACTTTCAGTTAACAACAACGTATCATCTGCACATCTAAGGTTGTTTATTGACCTTCAATTGGTGTTCAGTCCTGGAATTTCCTTTACTGTTATTTTTTTCGGTGTATACATTAAATAGGCAGGGGGACAGCATTTAACCTTGTCTGACACCTCTTGTTATGTCTAAGTTTGGTGAATAATTCCTTCCAGATCTTACTGAAGCAGTTTGCTCCCAATAAAGGTTACTGAGTATTCTTATGTCTTTTCTGTCCATACCTATGTCTTTGAGGCATTCAATTATTCTCTCATGATGGACTCTGTCAAAAGCATATTTAATGAAGCACCTGTACATACTTCTTTCTGTAAATATTCTTAGGCAAAACATTGAGTCTCTTGTTCCGCTGTTCCGTCTAACACCAAACTGCTCTTCTAGAATTTTGCTGTCTACCTTACTTTTTGTTCTTTCTTGAATGATTTTGAGCAGTATTTTAATTGCATGATTCATCAGGCTGATTGTTCTGATGTCTTTATGTCGTGTGGTATATATACTGCTTTGTATATATCATTGCATAGATCAGTGATTGAATCTATACCAAAACTCTCCAGGGATTCTACTATTTCAACTTGTATGTTGTCCATACCTGCTGATTTTCATTTTTGTATCATATTGTTGCGCACATATTCTTTTGTATGTGACGCACAGATTACTGTTGGTAGGCATGCAAATGTAAGGTGTAACTATTTATTTATGAATCAATGATTCTCAGTCTAAGGGACAGAACCCTGATTGTTCGATGTTGTATTCGGTTCTATGGGTTATCTGTTCTTGTGTCACAATCTGGCGTATGAATAATAGATTTACGTCATTTTGCGTCTGGTATGGCCAGAAACAGATTGGTCTTGCTTAAATTGTTTATGGCCCGAATTTATATTTATTCCTTGACTATTTAAGGTGATTCGGTCTTATATCTTTGTATCTTGGTATTTCTATGTCGGACTATTTTGTGAGCTGAACTCTGGGGTGAAAGGCTTTTCTGCGCATGCGTCATATTGGGTGTGTGGAGAGAGAAGTCTGTCATGTCGTCGCTGCTATGGCTGGTCTATTAGAAAGTTTAATTTGATCTCTGTGAATTATTCTAGGAAGGAGATTGTTTCTCTGTATGACTGTATTATCAGAGATTCTCCTAATGTCCATTATTAACGCCTAGGAATGGCGTGCGTTATTCGCTTGTATGTGTTTTCCTAAAGCCAGGTAAAACCATACCCTTTATTGCTACTCCTTTCTTTACGGGAGATGTGCACGCATGTCTTCTGCCGAATCCGATCGCTGATCTCATCATTGGTCGTATTCACGGAGTCAAAGAATGCACTCCGCAACAAATTGCTGCTTGGGAAGAACAAAATATTCAAACTGCTAATGCAGTAGTCACAAGAGCACAAGCTCTCAATATGCCTCAAACTTCATCTACTGAAGATGCTGAAGTGCATAACCAAGATGATTCCTTGGTAATTTCTCGTGACTCATTTATAAAACAGCAAGAAGATGATCCCACTCTAAAGAAATTCTTCACTCTTGCAACAAAAGGTGATCCGAATAAAGATACAAATCGAAAATCTTGGATTACAATGAAGAGTGGCGTACTTGTGCGTATGGTCCAAGACTCTACTACGTCAATGCATTCTCAGATTCTTGTCCCCAAGAATTTGAGAGTGAAAGTTTTGCAGCACGCTCATGACTCTCAGTGTGCTGGACATATCGGTTTTTCCGGTACTAAGTCAAGAGTTCTTGCGGCTTTCTTTTGACCTTTCGTAAACAAAGACATACGGATTTATTGCCGATCTTGTAAGGTATGTCAAGAAGTCAAATCCAAAGGTCCACGCCATGCTGCACCTATTCAGGCTGCAGATATTCCTATTCGGCCGTTTCAGAAAATGGCAATAGACATTATTGGTCCGTTTAAGATCAAATCTGCCATAGGACATCAGTTTATCTTAACGTGTGTGGACATGTGCACACGTTGGCCAGAGGCTATACCTCTGAAGAGCATTTCCACTGCCGATATTGCAGACGCTCTTTGGCTTATATTTTCTCGTCTGGGATTCCCCGGAGAAATATTATCAGATCATGGCACCCAATTGATATCGGATACCATGTCTCAAGTGATGTCTACTCTGAAGATAGATAGATCATTGAGTAGTATCTATCATCCTATGTCTAATGGGATGGTGGAACGTCTAAACAGAACACTCAAAAACTTACTAGGGAAGATAACTGAGGATCATCCTCAAGATTGGGATAGGGTTTCTCCCGCGGCCCTCTTTGCGTATAGAGAGGTCCCCAATGAACAAGCAGGATTTTCTCCTTTTGAACTTGTCTTCGGCGCGCGACCGCGCGGCCCTATGTCTTTGCTTCATGATCTTATAACAGCTGATAATATTGATCATGACACAAAATCTTCTTACGAATATGTCATCGCGCTTAGACACAAGATTATCGAAGCATGCAGATTAGCAACTTCTTCTTCTGAATTTGCCAAACAGAAGGCAAGGCAATTTGCCAATAAGAAGAGAACCTTACGACAACTTTGTCCTGGGGACAAAGCATATGTTCTGCTACCTTGTAGGGAAAATAGACCTCTTATCTCATGGAAAGGTCCGTTCGATATAATCTCGAAAATTTCCGATGTTGACTATATTGTTGATATTGATGGAAAGCATAAAACCTTCCACATCAATATGCTTACGGAATTCCATGAACGTCCTGATTATTTGCTGCCTATTTTTCAGGCAACGGACGATTCCCCAGTACCACATGGTCATTTCTCATCCTTGTCAGTAATACAGGATGAAGAAACAAGTTTCTTGGATGTAAATCTCCCTCTTCCAGTGATTCCACTTCATTCTAGTGAATCATGGAAAAACGTTACTGTTTCTCCTAATTTATCTCTAGAGGAACAGCGACAAGTTTCTTCTATGTTACAAACATTTCAGGATGTCCTTACTGACATTCCTGGACACACCAATGTCATTGAACATGACATTATTCTGACTGACCATAATCCTATTAGGGTCAGACCATATCCTATACCTATACATTTTCAGACACAGGTCGAGAAAGAATTGGATGAGATGATAGAATTAAAAATAGTCGAACCATCCAGTTCAGCATATTCTTCGCCGATGGTTATTGTTCGAAAAAAGGACAATAACATACGTCTTTGCGTTGATTATCGCAAATTGAATCAGGCTACGAAGTTCGACGCCGAACCTATGCCTTTACTAGAAAAGCTACTTACTGGGCTTTCTAAATCTCATTTCTTCACTAAACTTGATTTGTCAAAAGGATATTGGCAAGTCCCATTAAGTGAACGAGCCAAACCTCTTACTGCTTTTTCTACACCTAGGGGTTTGTTTCAATGGAATTTCATGCCTTTCGGCCTTATGAACGCCCCAGCTACATTCGTACGCATGATGCGTCAAATCCTATCTCATCGGTCAGATGTCATTGCGTACTTAGACGACATCTGTCTTTTCAGTGATACTTGGGAAGATCACTATTTGGGATTAGGTGAATTACTGTCTACCTTACGCGAGCATAAGTTGACAGCGAAACCCTCTAAAGCATGTATTGGTTTTAACGAAATTTCTGTCCTAGGTCATCGTGTCGGTCATGGTTTCCTAAAGACAGAGGACCATAATACCAGTAAAATACTTAACATCTCTATTCCTAAGACTAAAAAACAAGTGAGAAGTCTATTAGGTCTTAAACAATTTTATGGACGATTCATTCAGAATCTATCCTCTATCATGGCACCGATTTCTTCGTTACTAAAGAAAGGGTCTCCTAATATAGTCCACTGGTCTCAGGAATGCCAATCCACTTTGGATAAGATTAAAAATTTGTTTTCAACACCACCTATCTTAATGTTACCAACTACAGATAAGACATTTGTTCTTCGTAGTGACGCTTCATCCACTGGGATTGGAGCGGCACGAATGCAAGAGTACTCTGAAACTCTGCATCCTGTAATGTATATCTCACGAAAATTTAATGCGGCAGAGAGGAATTACTCGGTTTTAGACCGTGAACTTTTGGCGATGGTTTGGTCAATTCTCAAACTTCAAAGATTCCTTCTTGGCGCGCATTTCATAGTGGAAACTGACCAGAAAGCTCTTACGGCTATTCAAAGTAAAAACTTGAAGAGCTCGAGATCAACTCGATACGCCATTGCTCTTCAACCTTTTCATTTCTCGGTGCGAGCTATCCGTGGTTCAGAAAATGTTATGGCAGACATTCTGTCTAGATGCCCACATGATTCCACCTAACTGTTAAATCTTGGACTTTCTAATACGTCTAGCTTTACAACAGTTATTTTTTCTATATCAGAATATGTACACATTTGTAATATATGATATGGTGGTTGTATAAACACCATGCGGGTCACTAATGTATATTCACCGATACTCGCTTGATGATTTTTCTTTTGTCAATCATGAACTTATGGTAATTAATATGAAATTGTGATTGAAATTATTGTATGCATTGTGTCATTGCCAGTATTATAGTATGCGTTGGTGACACCTCCCTGGAAATGGTTATACTTAGAGAAATAGTTTCTCTGAGATGTTGAGATATATTCTCACCGGTAGAGCTATACTTCTACTTTGCCTTAATTTGGCTTTATAAATTGCTGATATTCTTCATTTGCGCATTATACATGCGTCGTGAGCCTATTGTATGTTGCTCTCAGATGGAAAAAAAATGATTTTCATTTGTTTTCCCGCGGGGTGTGGTAGTCTGTTGCGCACATATTCTTATGTATGTGACGCACAGATTACTGTTGGTAGGCATGCAAATGTAAGGTGTAACTTTTTATTTATGAATCAATGATTCTCAGTCTAAGGGACAGAACCCTGATTGTTCGATGTTGTATTCGGTTCTATGGGTTATCTGTTCTTGTGTCACAATCTGGCGTATGAATAATAGATTTACGTCATTTTGCGTCTGGTATGGCCAGAAACAGATTGGTCTTGCTTAAATTGTTTATGGCCCGAATTTATATTTATTCTTTGACTATTTAAGGAGATTCGGTCTTATATCTTTGTATCTTGGTATTTCTATGTCGGACTATTTTGTGAGCTGAACTCTGGGGTGAAAGGCTTTTCTGCGCATGCGTCATATTGGGTGTGTGGAGAGAGAAGTCTGTCATGTCGTCGCTGCTATGGCTGGTCGATTAGAAAGTTTGATTTGATCTCTGTGAATTATTCTAGGAAGGAGATTGTTTCTCTGTATGACTGTATTATCAGAGATTCTCCAAATGTCCATTATTAACGCCTAGGAATGGCGTGCGTTATTCGCTTGTATGTGTTTTCCTAAAGCCAGGTAAAACCATACCCTTTTTTGCTGCACCTTTTTTTGCTAAGCCTAGCTGAGAGACGTATTATCGTGCATCTAGGATTGTTGATTACAGATGAACATGACATGTTATCTAGCAGCACTAGATTATTTGATGTAACCAGCCTTATTGATAGCAGATATGTATAGAAGCCCAATGAGGACATTTACGTTTGTATAATGAAGTAATTCTGCTTCATAATTTCTCATCCTGAGTGAGCGAAGCTCACGGAGGAGAGCCATCTTGGATTCCCGCCATTGTAAGAGGATCATTGTCGGAGAACAGAGAAGATCTTATTATCTGATGACGGTACAGAGATCTACATATTATGAAAACCCACTACTGTGGTATAACATTATTGCTATAAACATTGGATGAATTTACGGCTTGAGAAACTTAGCCAGGAGAAGGTTCAGTCAATGAACCATTGTTGATGTTTATGTATCCACCTTAACTGACGCGATTAGTCAGGTAGAACATGAGACGATAGACAACCAGGATATTGAGTGTTTGCCTACTATCGTTCCATTATATTGACATGCCACATATATGCACATCTGATATTGTCACCCATTTTTCAAGTATACGATGATTTTTGTGCCAACCTGTTCAAGTGACTGTACTCGTGATGTCGAAGTGTACGTCCATTAATAAATTGTATGAAACGTCATCAGTGGTCTGCCCTTATTGACTTATGCTTATGATTGAGTGAGTGAGTGACTTGTCAACTCAACAGAACTATACACACATTCGCGTCCTTTACACCTACATTCTCACTCGATGTCAGCACTGTGTCGGAACGAGTTGACCATTCCTCTACGTGTCCAGTATGACCGTATGAAAGCAACAACATCACTACAAAGAAACGCCTTTATCAATGTGATGGCCTCGAAAGGTCTTTATCACATATGTATTGCATTCTCTACTTCTGATCAGAGAATGTTTGGGCCTTCATTAGAATCTTGTGATTAATTTTTGTAACCTCTGTTGTCCTCGAGTTCCAAAGGTTGTTATTGTCGGGAGTTGCAGTGAGGATAAGCTCTCACTGCAGATAAAATACTTCTATGGCACGCGCCTTAAACAGCCTCTGACAACCAAGTCCAGCTCCCGGCCTTCACGTGTGGCTCAATTTGAGCCCTGCGGAACTGTTTCCACTGACGGGAGAAGGGGCAAAGGCAAGCGACTGGCGCCTTAAAATCAGCAGCTTCGGGCAGATAGGGCTCGTGATCCTTGGTTGAAAGCTTATCTAAGAGCAGGAACTCTGAATTCAAACCACCGCTGCCTTGCGGGAATATCAATTTGTGGAATTGGCTTCGGGAGTAAACCCTGAGGATAAATCCGGAGTCGGAGTCCCTAAGGCAGTCTAATGTCGATTCGACATTATTCTGGCAACTCCTGCGACATGGCTGGTACCAAACTGTACCGGCTACTGCCGTTCCTTTGGATCTACCGGCTGTGTGGAGAGGGATGCTGCATGGGCAACAGCTTGATCTCTATATAACTGTGCCCAAGCTTGCGCCCTGGAGAGGACACTCCAGCTTCACCCTATGGGTGTCGGCAAAACACGAGAAGTAGCAGTTACCGGTTATAAGCATTTTTCCCAATTGGCGTAGGGCATGGCGCCAGGGGCTACTTCCGACAGTGGGAGAGGTTCTAGGATCTCACTGGACAGCTACCGCCCGCTTCAAGCTGGACAGCCCCCAGTCAATAAGGTGTTGTCCCGCCACTGTCTGCTTTCCCCATTGGGTGCATGGGGATTAGGGTCAAACCCGAACTGTGGACAGAAAATTTTGCACCAAGCAATTATCGAAAAAATAGAAATAAGCAAACTCTCAGATTGGGATGCTGGAACGTCCGGACGATGTTGACTGGACTATCCGAAAATCTACAGGATGTAAACGATGTAAGAAAGACAGCCATAATTAATGATGAGCTTAAACGACTTCAGGTGGATATAGCTGCACTTCAAGAAACGCGCCTGGCGGGCTCCGGAACGGTGAGCGAGAAGGACTACACATTTTATTGGCAAGGGAAAGATCTTAATAAAGCTAGAGAACATGGAGTAGGTTTTGCGGTCAAAAAATCGCTAACTAAAATGGTTGAACCAGGCGAGAATGGATCAGAACGCCTGTTAACGCTCCGCCTGCAAACTAGCACAGGTCCCATCACCCTTGTCAGTGTGTATGCTCCTACTCTGTACTCTGCCTCAGAAGCTAAAGATGAGTTCTACGAGAATCTAGCAGCAGTTATCAAAAGCATACCTAGGCAAGAACAGCTTGTTCTCCTTGGTGACTTTAACGCTAGAGTTGGTGCCGATAATGTTTCATGGCCTTCATGTCGGGGCAGGTTTGGTATTGGCAAGATGAATGAAAATGGACAACGGCTCTTAGAGTTGTGCGTCCACCATGACCTCTGCGTGACCAACACCTACTTTCAGACAAAACCCCAGCATAAGGTGTCATGGAGACACCCACGATCCAAGCACTGGCACCAACTTGACCTGATTCTCGTCAGAAGGCCATTCCTCAGGTCTGTGCTCTCCACGCGCTCGTACCATAGTGCAGACTGTGATACAGATTACTCCTTGGTTTGCTGCAAAATCAGAGCACAACCAAGAAAACTCTATCGTGTCAGACATGAAGGGAAAACACGCATTGATACCAGCAAGATGTCAAACCCTTTCATGATCGCTCAATTCACTGCAACCTTCAAGAAAGTGCTCAGTAGCCCTCAGCATGGTGATACTATTACAGAGAACTGGGAACATCTACGGAACACCATTCAAAGTACTGCACTTGCCACCTTTGGTAAGAAAACAGCAAAGTCAAATGACTGGTTTGATGCTTCATCAGATGTGATGGCACCTGTCATTGAAGCTAAGCGCAGTGCTATGAATGAATACAAACGTTCACCGAGTGTCAGAATCCTACAGATCCTGAGGGCTACGAGAAGCAAAGTTCAACAAACTGCTCGACGCTGTGCAAATGACTATTGGCTCCAGCTCAGTGAGAGCATCCAGATCGCAGCGCAAACAGGCAACATTAGACAAATGTATGACGGTATAAAGAAAGCACTTGGCCCCCCAAAATGTAAGACAGCACCGCTAAAAACCATCAGCGGAGAGAAGTTAACTGATAAGGGTAAGCAGATGGAGAGATGGGTCGAGCACTACTCTGAGCTTTACGCTAGAGACAATACCGTTACGCCTGCAGCCCTTGATGGTGTCAACAGTCTGCCAACTATGGAGGAGCTGGATGCCGAACCAACATTAGAGGAACTCAGCAACTCCATTGATAGCTTGGCCTCTGGCAAAGCACCAGGCAGTGATGAGATTCCTCCTGATTTAATCAAATGCTGTAAGAGCACGCTATTACATCCCCTGCATAGGATGCTGTGCCAGTGCTGGGAAGAGACAACTATTCCTCAAGACATGCGAGATGCCAAGATTGTTACACTGTATAAAAATAAAGGAGACAGAAGTGATTGCAATAACTACAGAGGCATTTGTCTTTTTAGTATTATTGGTAAGGTTTTTGCCAAAGTCATCTTAATGCGACTACACAATTTAGCTGAGCGCATATATCCAGGGTCACAGTGTGGATTCCGAGCTGGCAGATCAACAACAGACATGATCTTCTCTCTCCGCCAGCTTCAGGAAAAATCAAGAGAGCAGAAAAGACCATTATATATCGCCTTCATAGACCTCACAAAAGCATTCGACCTGCTTAGTAGGGATGGACTCTTTAAAATCCTCCTGAAAATAGGCTGCCCTTCTAAAATGCTGGAAATGATAAAGTCATTCCATGACAACATGAAGGGAACAGTCCAATATGCTGGAAGCACGTCACAGCCCTTTTATATACGAAGTGGCGTTAAACAAGGCTGTGTTCTGGCTCTGACCCTCTTCGGAATCTTCTTTGCCTTACTCTTGAAACATGCATTCAGAGATGCAACTGAAGGAATATGCCTTCACACTAGGTCAGATGGCCGTCTGTTCAATCTTTCAAGGCTGAAGACAAAAACAAAAATCAGAAGGGTCACTATAAGAGACTTGTTGTTCGCTGATGATGCTGCAGTCGTCACTCAAAGCCAACAGGAGCTTCAGAGCTTGATGAATCGCTTCACTAAAGCATGCAAGGACTTTGGCCTCACAATAAGTCTAAAGAAAACGAATGTGCTGAGTCAGGATGTGGGTGCTGCACCAGTTATCACTATCGATAACTATAAATTGGCAGTGGTGCACCACTTCGCATACCAAGGGTCTACCATCAATGATAAACTCTCACTGGATACAAAAATCGACAGCCGCATTGGCAAAGCTGCAGCTACCTTTGCCCGCCTCACATCGCGTGTTTGGGGAAACTCTAAACTCACAATGAAGACCAAAGCTGCGGTATATAATGCCTGCGTCACCAGCACACTCCTATATGGCAGCGAGACCTGGACGACCTATGCTAAGCAAGAAAGAAGGCTCAATACCTTCCATTTGCGGTGTCTACGCCGCATCCTCGGCATCTCGTGGAAAGATAAAGTGACAAATGTCGAGGTTTTGTCACGTGCTGGCCTTCAAAGTATGTATACGCTGCTTAGACAGCGCAGACTTCGCTGGCTTGGCCATGTTCGCTGAATGGAAGATGGTCGCATCCCAAAAGATATCTTCTACGGACAATTAGCAGATGGCAAGAGAACAGTTGGGCGACCACAGCTGAGGTTCAAAGATGTGTGCAAGAGAGATATGAGGGCACTGGACATGGATCCAGCAACATGGGAGGATAAAGCTGCAGATCGCACTAAGTGGCGATGCTATTTACGGCGCCACCTCAGATTGGGCGAAGAGAGGCTCACACAAGAAGCAGAGGTGAGGAGAAAACGTCGAAAGGAGCACCAGGAAAATAAGCAGCTGAGGGCTGTCACTTCAGGGGCGCATTCCCATGGTCAGTTATGACTGAAGGGGCTATTATTGTCCTCGAAAAATTCTTTTACGCACTCTGCCCATCTGTTTGATATGTCTTTCTCATTAAGTAAGATTATACCATTTTTGTTCTTGATACAGCCTCCTCCTTGGGCAAACCGCGACCTATTTGATAATTTCTTTATTTCTCTATGCATATCTCTTGCCATGTGCTTTGCTTCTATGTCTTCTATTTCTTTGCATTTTGTTTCTATCCACCGTTCTTTTGCTTGTCTACACATAGTACTTATGTCGTTGTCTTTTGTTTTATATTCTTGTGTGTGTCTTGCTGTTGAGAGCTGCTTTTATTGTTGAAGCTGGTGGATATGTATATTGTTGGTACTGTTTATGTTCTTGAGTCAATCGTGCTAATTTCGCGAATATATTAATTCTGGATGCAGTAAGATGCAAACTCAACGTAGGCACATCAACAAGTGCCAATACTGTGATAGTCCAAACTCGTTACTTGAAAGTTCATACATTGTTTATTGACATCACATCATACGGGACGAAACATTCAACGTTGACGGTTAATAGATAATTCAACATGATGATAGTGGACGTATGTCCTCAATAAAAAATTCAAATAAATAGTCTCAGAAGAATCCTCCAGCAAATTCTGACTAGGTCTCTGAGTGAATACATCAATAGTCATAAAGGTCATGAAGTAGTCAGTACAAGGTTATATTGATCACGGTTGACCTTTCCTCAAGGACAAGAGATTCTCATTATACTTGGTAGTATCTAAGATCCCGATCTTTAGTGTGTTCATTTCTAAAGAAGTCCTCATCAACAAAACATAGTAGAACGTAGATGCAGGTTCCTACTAAATACCTTCTAGGCATGTAAAGTTACTTAGGCATTGATACTTGAATTACCTCTTGTATTAGCCGTGACTGACCCCAACGGCTTCCTAATATTATATAGATAACGTAGGTCCACGGTAGTTACCGCCGATCCCTTTGATAGGCATTTACTGGCATACAAAAATATATCTTCAGCTGTGAATCCATTTCGGTACAGGCTAGTTACCTGTTATCGACTAGATACTCACGACTTTGGAGAACAATCATTATTATTATACTAAGTACATACTTGGCTCTTCCAACGACTCAGCACTTACGTGGATGACCACCGGCTACGACTGCTAATCCGCAGGACCGGGTCTCAATATAAAATACTTTACCCAAAACACGGGTCTCGAACTCCCAAAGCTTCATTATTGGCACTTGGGATTCTTGCTTCTCAAACCCATTCATGACGTCAATCGACTGTCTAGATACACGTGCGGACAGGATAACCCCTATACGCCTTAGTGCACAACCGTGCGCTAATGAAATCAAACTCACCAATAAGACTTACTCTCATGTAAGTCGGTGCGTAAAGTTTATTACAGAGGTAGGACAACGTATTAATAATATAAGACTACCTTCATCTGTAAAGAAGTGCAGAGGTCTACGAAAAGGGCTCTACACTTGCTCTCTTTCTTTCTGCCATTTTATTCAAGATGTCATCTGTCATCCAAATTAGATTTTTAAGGCTCCTTTTTTAGGTAAATTTGCATGTGCTGATTGTATGGTTGTTTTTAAGCATTTCCCATTTTGCGGCTACTTTTTTTTTTGGGTCTTTTCTTCTGTACTGTTACATGCTTTCTGTAAGTGACTGTTCATACTTATTTTTGACATGAAAAAGATATTTTTGTTTTATATCTGGTTGTTTCAGTGCTGAAATTTCTACCTGGGGTTCTTCCTTTCTTCTGTTTCCTGCTCTTACATATTTACTTTTCTTTCACTTTGTTTTGATATGGTCACAATGTTTGAGCGTCCTTCTCATATTCTGACGAGTAAATGCCGACTGTCACTCTCGTTATATTTATAAAAGTATTCTTTGTTTCTTTGTCAGTATATATGTATGTATGTATATATTTATTTATTTATTGAGAGAGAGAGAGAGAGAGAGAGAGAGAGAGAGAGATTATCTAACTGATCAATAGTTCAAAATGACAGACAACTCGACATGCGACCAGTGGCGTATCCTGGTAATGCGAGCTAGGCGTGCTGCTACTTAAAATGAATATGTACGCCTACTATTTAACTTCTTTCCCTCTTAATTTAAAAACCATCTATATTCAATTACGCAACGATAGTTATTAGGGGTATATGTCAATTATCTTCGAAATACTAATTAACTTACAACTTGAAACTCACTGTCACTGTAATAATCTGCATTCCCGGCAACTAACAAAAATTAATCACAAAAAACACTGGCGATTTTTACAACTCGAGAGCTGCTAGGCAACCGCACGCATATTCGCATTGTATTGTCGTATCTGCCCACGACCTGGTTTCACACAAACCAGTCTTTAGACGTGAATCCGAACGGTCCAGCACGCATTGTGACGGAATTACCCGAGAAACTTCGGGCGATTGCTACAACCAATAAAAACTGCACTATAAAACGCTTCTGTGAAACTGAAACTAGATGTACTGGTAGATTCTATGCGGGAAAACCCGTTATCCTGATGCGTGCGGTCCGAAAGCAGAACTTAGAGGAGAAATATTTTATAGAATAATAAATTAAATTTTTATTTTCCTTCGCGCATAGGTGTGCGCAGCACGCACAACACACATAGAGAATACGCCACTGCATGCGACGTAATGACCTCCGAGATCAGTGTTAAAATAGTTACTTCTAACCACCGACAATCACCTGCCAATAACATACTTTGTTTCATTTTTTTCTTACGTCATTCATAAAAACGGTGACCATACAATCCATGTCTTCTTGGAGGTCTGCTAATAACTATAAATAAATCCTAATACCTCATTAAAAGTGGTCTAATAAATGTAATCAAGTATAGGTTTTTTAAATATCCTTTAACATCCTTTGTTCTTATCCGGGGGGGGGGGGGGGGGGGGGGGGGGGGGGGGGGGGGGGGGGGGGGGGGGGGGGGGGGGGGGGGGGGGGGGGGGGGGGGGGGTGGGGGGGGGGGGGGGGGGGGGGGGGGGGGGGGGGGGGGGGGGGGGGGGGGGGGGGGGGGGGGGGGGGGGGGGGGGGGGGGGGGGGGGGGGGGGGGGGGGGGGGGGGGGGGGGGGGGGGGGGGGGGGGGGGGGGGGGGGGGGGGGGGGGGGGGGGGGGGGGGGGGGGGGGGGGGGGGGGTGGGGGGGGGGGGGGGGGGGGGGGGGGGGGGGGGGGGGGGGGGGGGGGGGGGGGGGGGGGGGGGGGGGGGGGGGGGGGGGGGGGGGGGGGGGGGGGGGGGGGGGGGGGGGGGGGGGGGGGGGGGGGGGGGGGGGGGGGGGGGGGGGGGGGGGGGGGGGGGGGGGGGGTGGGGGGGGGGGGGGGGGGGGGGGGGGGGGGGGGGGGGGGGGGGGGGGGGGGGGGGGGGGGGGGGGGGGGGGGGGGGGGGGGGGGGGGGGGGGGGGGGGGGGGGGGGGGGGGGGGGGGGGGGGGGGGGGGGGGGGGGGGGGGGGGGGGGGGGGGGGGGGGGGGGGGGGGGGGGGGGGGGGGGGGGGGGGGGGGGGGGGGGGGGGGGGGGGGGGGGGGGGGGGGGGGGGGGGGGGGGGGGGGGGGGGGGGGGGGGGGGGGGGGGGGGGGGGGGGGGGGGGGGGGGGGGGGGGGGGGGGGGGGGGGGGGGGGGGGGGGGGGGGGGGGGGGGGTGGGGGGGGGGGGGGGGGGGGGGGGGGGGGGTGGGGGGGGGGGGGGGGGGGGGGGGGGGGGGGGGGGGGGGGGGGGGGGGGGGGGGGGGGGGGGGGGGGGGGGGGGGGGGGGGGGGGGGGGGGGGGGGGGGGGGGGGGGGGGGGGGGGGGGGGGGGGGGGGGGGGGGGGGGGGGGGGGGGGGGGGGGGGGGTGGGGGGGTGTGGGGGGGGGGGGTGGTGTTGTTGTGTGGTTATACGCATATACACCCACCCAAATCACACTTAACACTCTCATACACATAACCCCATACATACCCATACATACACCAACAATTCACACTCACATACACACACTCCATTCATACGCACACAACCCACCCCCCAACCCACACACCCCACACCCCCCCCACATTTTGACAATACATACACAGGCACTCAAAACACACCCCCCACACTTACAGTTTCACATCCCCAATTACAACACACACCCCCACACACACTTACCTACTCACCCACACACAGTCACATACCCCCATGCCCACCCCACTCCCCACACACACACCCCCCACACCCCCAACCCACCACCACCACACGCACTCAAACACACACATACACTTACAGAGATACCTGTCACACACCACACACCTACCTACTCACTTACAACTCACATACACGCATACACACTCACACATACCCCATACCCCACACCCCCCATTCCCCCTCACATACACCCCCACACAATCGCACACAATTACCCACACTTCCCCCCCACCCCCCCCCACCCCCCCCCCCCCACCCCCCCCACCCTCACACTCTCACCACCCCACACTCACCCCTCCCACCCCACACACCCCACATGCACACTCACAAAACACTTACACAGACACCCCCCCCCCCACCCCACCCCCCCACACCACCCCACACCCACACACCCCACACCCCACCCAGTTACTTCCCCCCCCCCACCCCCCCCCACCCCCTCTCCACCCCCCCCCCCTCACCCCCCCCCCCCCACCACACACACTCCCCCCACAAAAACCCTCCCACTCACTCACACAGACACTCACACTCACGCTCACGCACACGCATTGCCACACATACACTTTACTCAAATACACACACTCACTTACTCGTTTTGGCGAGGCGCGTCCCGTTCAACCTAGTCGCTTATATTAGGGCGCATGTCCAAATATAATAAAAATAATATGGTAATCTAAGTCATATGTAGCTTTCAACTTCAGTGTGAAATATCTATAACTAACAGGAACTAAAGTAAATCAATTTATATAGTAAAGAATAAAACTAATTCATTATATCTAAAAAGATCCTTAGGTCTGGAGGATACGTTGATTATATTTATTAGATCCCCAGAGGGACCCAAAGATGCAGCAATAGAGAATGCAGTCAGCGACCCATAGCTTGACTGCTTGCATCAGGGTCAGCGAACCAGAGCTGACCAAGACCCTACTCCACCTCCACGTGGTGGTCCTGGAAACAGTCTGCATCACTGCAGTCTGGCTGAGAGAGTAGGGATCGAAGAGGGAAGGCAAACCCGGTTCCAAAAAATGCCAAGCTGAAGTCGGATGTGTCGACCGAAAGGTGCAGATATCACAGCTACGGCGTAAACAGACACAACGCAACCACCGTCCTTTTCAGGGCGAACGAGGAAGAAGAAGAAGACGAAGAAGATCCCCAGAGAAGACTGCTGAAGGAAGAGCAGCTCCACCCGGTGAGATATTCATTAGAAATTAAGATATCAAGTTAGTTAAGACATAAAGTAAGTAAGTATTAAGATAGTTATTACGATATTCATTAGGTATCAAGTTAGTTATTAAGACATTAAGTAAGTATTAAGATAGTTATTACGATATTCATTAGGTATCAAGTTAGTTATTAAGACATTAAGTAAGTATTAAGATAGTTATTACGATATTCATTAGGTATCAAGTTAGTTATTAAGACATTAAGTAAGTAAGTTTTAAGATAGTTATTACGATATTCATTAGGTATCAAGTTAGTTATTAAGACATTGATATTCATTAGGTAAAGTTATTTATTAAGACATTAAGTAAGTAAGTATTAAGACAGTTATTACGATATTCATTAGGTATCAAGTTAGTTATTAAGACATTAAGTAAGTAAGTATTAAGATAGTTATTACGATATTCATTAGGTATCAAGTTATTAAGAGATTAAGTAAGTATTAAGATAGTTATTACGATATTCATTAGTAATTAAGTTATCAAGTTATTAAGATATTAAGTTAGTTTTTTAGATATTCAGTTATCAAGTTATTCAGCTTTATTAAGATATTCTGCTAGTTATTACGATATTTTCTGTTATTAATGTATTCAGTTAATTATTAATGTATTCAGACATTAAGAAATTCAGTTAGTTATTAAGAAATGCAGTTATTATTAAGCTATATATTTAGTTATTAATATATTCCGTTAGTTATTCAGTTATATAAAAAATAAAATATTCAGTTTTTATATAGTAGTTAGTTAGTTAGTTAGTTAGTTAGTTAGTTAGTTAGTTAGTTTAGTTAGTTAGTTAGTTAGTTAGTTTAGTTAGTTAGTTAGTTAGTTAGTTAGTTAGTTAGTTAGTTAGTTAGTTAGTTAGTTAGTTAGTTAGTTAGTTAGTTAGTTTAGTTAGTTAGTTGGTTCCAAAGGTTGTTACAGCCGGGAGTTGTAGTGAGGGTAAGCTCTCACTGCAGGTAAAATACTTCAATGGCACGCGCCTCAAACAGCCTCTGGCTTCGGGAGTAAACCGTGAGGATAAATCCGGAGTCGGAGTCCCTAAGGCAGTCTAATGTCGATTCGACATTATTCTGGCAACTCCTGCGACGCGGCTGGTACCAAACTGTATCGGCTACTGCCGTTCCTTTGGATCTACCAGCTGTGTGGAGAGGGGGAACATGCTGCATGGGCAACAGCAATTGGCGTTGGGCATGGCGCCAGGGGCTACTTCCGACAGTGGGAGAGGTTCTAGGATCTCACTGGAATGCTACCGCCCGCAAACTCTCAGATGCAAGGACTTTGGCCTCACAATAAGTCTAAATAAGTCTAAAGAAAACGAATGTGCTGAGTCAGGATGCGGGTGTTGCACCAGTTATCACTATCATAATATCCTAAATTACTCCGCCTTGTTCTTCGGTAAATTCAGATCTCTTACAAGATCATTCAGTTCATTTTACATGCACTCATTGACCCTCCATTAGGATGAACTGTTTGTGGATCCAGCCGATCATTTGCAAGTACGTACCGTTGTTTTGAATGAAGTATATTACAAATGTATAAAGTATTTTTTTCCTGTGGATTACTGCAGATGATTGAGAGGTCAGTCAAGTTCAGGACTTAGGATTATCAATAGTTATTGTTTACTCTGATGCCTCAAATTGGATATTTTGATATGCCAAATATATTTGTTTATTTGTCTACATTTCTGCTGCCACCATTTTTAGGTTTAGCAAACTAAAATGATAGTCGGCAATCCAGACTCCTTTCGGTATTCGCTCGGTATCTTATTGAGCCTCATTACGTTCTTCCTCCCCCAAGTTTGTAATTGTTCTTCTTCTCCCTAGTTTGAGCTTGTTCTTCTTCTGCAAGTCTATGATTGTTCTTCTTCTCTCAAGTTTGTAATGGTTCTTCTCCCAAGTTTGTTATTGTTTTTCTTCTACCATTGTAAATGAAAAAGTCATGAGAATAATTCACTTTGTAAAAGACTAGGTTAGAGAATCTTTTATTTTAAACACAGATCTTGTAATGACCAACTGTTTGTTTTTTGCGCTTTACATCATATGTTTAAACTTTCGATGTATATTTAAAATACAGAATAGAAATTAAGACCTCGTTGGAAAATCCCGACATGTCAACAAATGAAATGCGAGAAAACTGAATTAACGCTATGACACAAATAAGGACTGCCTGTTTTTATGCTTCATTTTCTTGGCGGTGAATGCGTTTTCAAGTACAATTTTAATTTCTGTACTTTCTTTGGAGTATTTTTAATATGCTTAGGCACTAACTCAGTTATTTCTAAAATTGTGACATGTCAGGATTTTCCAACGAGGTCTTCAAATGTTTCAAACATTCTGTTGCATTGAATAAAATTGGATAACAGATATATACTCAATATTATTTCCCTCTTTTTCTTATGGAGAATTTAACCATCCCTGCAGCTTGTCCAAATTCAGGAAGCTGTCACCAAAGCACGCATGTGCTCACATGTTTCTGTACCAATGTGTTTTACATTATGAGGCTGACAGTCCCGTGTAACACACGTATATTAGTCACGTCTTTCGACATGTCTGAGAACAGTAGTCATGTTATTATCTCATCAGCGACGACACGGAACTACCAGGGCCTGCCAACAGATCTATTACTTTAATATTTATCAATATATATAAAATCCCAGCTTTTTCTGTCAGTAACGCTAAGGGATGCAACGTTAATTGTATTGTTTCCCTTATATGCACTCTTCCGAAAATTGTAACACAATGCGCAAATGACGATGTGCATAAAAATATATTTATAGATTGTATGATCCCGTTGTGGTAAAGTGGGATGATATAAATATTGATAGGGACTTAGTGTACTGACTGAGATCAGCTGTGAAGGTATCTGTATCTAATATGTGTAGTGTTTTACAGATAACCTTACTTACTGCCACATATTTATATCTCAGTCAGAATTATTCTGGAATATTGTGTTGGCAACGTTATATGTCTAGGGTTATGCAAATGATGAAGTGTAAGTCACCACAACAACAACAGATAAACAATTTAATTATTCCATCACACTTGACAATACTGTGACACTCACAAACAGTCAACACTCTAGAAGACTATCTTAAAAGATTCAATGATAAATTTCAGATATGTACATATGTATTGATTTTCTCTGCAATAGTGATCCTGATTCAACTACACAGTGAACCAGGCAATATAATAACATGTAATTTCAAATATTATGTACACAGATATAAATGTGGTCTTTGCATTGACATACAATATTAGTATTCTATGTGTGTGAGTTGTGATGTGGTAATATGAGGTAATACTGGTTTTGTTCTTCAAGATAGATTCTTATTAGACATCATGATTGCATGTGCTTGTGTATGTTTGGAACTAGTTTTGGAGATGGTCTCAGTTCCGAACATTAAAACAATTAATTGCCCCTCTTTAATTAAGTTAGTGTCATTTACGAGGGGTACATAGTGTTGAGCTCTTTTGGCCACAGTGGGCTTAACTTTCGTGATGGCGGCAGGCAAGGACTCCTCTGCTCGACTATTCACTGTTTCTGAAGACACCTCACTGGTTACTATAGGGACCCAAGAGTATGTTGTAGCCTCTGGATTCAGCAAACGCTCAGACCAGGTGCGGCTTCAATACTAGGACCACAGTCCCTGAAACAAGAAGGATGTACCTTCTACTTCAGAACTAATTTATACTATCTGGCTAGACTGAGCACAATACATCACAAACACAGAGTTCAGAGCTTTATTTTTACTGCTATCTTCTTCTGAAGCAGCTTACTCCAGTATTAACCTCCCTAACGGTTACTACGACTCTGCACTTTCAGCTATAATTCCTTCCATGTCATAAGGTAGGTGTCAGTGTACTATGTGGTAATTCCATGTAGTTTGACTTTTCTCCGACACCTTCTGTTCAGGTTGGAGCAATATATATATATATAGATATAGGCCTTGTCTCATGTTCGCTACTGAACTGCACATATATACAGACATAAATTATCAATGTACATTCAATTTTCATTAAAAAGAGATCAAATATTTCAACCTACCAAAATTCAAGAAATAAACACAGATACGTTGACTAGCAATGAATGTAGGCACAAATACTGGCACAAATTCCCATCTGCTTATGTTCCAGGCTTTTATTTAGCAAAAATATGAGCTGGCTTCAACGCACTGTTGCTTTATCAAGCTTATTTGAACTAGTGGTCTCGAACTAACGCTATCAATTAACTATATTAACAGACCTAACCAATCAGGCCATCTCTACCCAATCGTTTGAAAAAAAGTACTCTTACTTCCGTCTCCCTTGACAACAAAAGATAGCATTTATAGTCCGACTAATCGTGTTTAGCCTTACATATCATTCCATCCAATCAATTCAAATGTAACTTGTGGCCTATTTCCGTACAATGGTGGTTTAAAATTCTTTCACTGAGCGACTCCGAGTTTTTAGGTTGTCTGACACCCTCATTATTTTCTTTTGCCTATAATTTATTAATTCCTGGACTATTTGCGTAACACTTAACATATTCTGTGTCAGCAAGCCCTAATGAATCCAAATATCTCAATCTAAGGGAGCTAGGTGGCTGCGTTCAAAATGTGCATTTTCTACCACCTCCTGTTCACTTCAATCCCCATGTGGTGTCTGGGTACTGTCATGTTTTCAAACGTAAATCCATCTAATGTCATCTTTCCTAATAAGCGTTTTCCAGGTTTTTTAAAACCTAACTCTGGGAAGGGTAGTGTTTTTATCACTGTCCGTCTGAAAAAAAAGTTAGTGCATGTGGCCTTACACGCGTGATAGTAGTAATTGTATATCGCGTTACGCTTGTTGGGGGTGGCATTAATAGCGAGACGCGTGTTTAGTGTTGCATGCGTTCCTGATTTTCAGCCCTCCCTTGGGTTTTTTTTTAGTACTTTTGAATAAGTAAAATTGCCTTAGGTATTGGTGCTTTTGATATGAAGATGTAACAAACGTAGTATTCGTCGTTCGATTCGCGGTATCCACACCCTCCAGTCTATTAAGCTGTAAATGGGTACCTGACTTTTCTCTTGAGTTAGGGAAGGAAAAGACAGCGAAGAAGAGAACTGGTCATCCCAGCTGTCGATGCAGTGAAGTCCAAAAAATGGATTTCAGTCTCCTACGGCAGTATCTGATTTGGGGCTACTTTTATCTTCAAGGCAAGAGAGAAAAAATATCGCAGACCCGCTGCAGCAAATTCATAATGAAGTCAGAAAACTTTATCAACATTTAAATAAAGAGGAAACCTGCGGCCTGTAAACAGTAAATAATACACACATAAAGGTATGTACCAGGCACTCGTGAGAAATAAAGTAGAAAAGTAGCCAACAGAAAAACAACAGAAATGAGAGGCTTACCTGAGAATCGAACCCAGGACGTGCCTGAAGCAGACCTTTATGTATGTATTATTTATTGACATAACTATATCAACACAGCTTCACAGGTCAAGTTACAGTGTGTGGTACGTTGCTGTATCTTTGTATGTTACAGTTTTGCAAAATCAATAACTCATTATCACAGAGGAAATCTCAAGGGGCAGTCGTTTGAGATTCCTTTTAAAATAGGTTGATCATTTAAAAATGAACAAGAAAAATACTAATACTGCCAGTTTTTATTTCAATATGGAGCACAGAGCGGTGTCACGAAATGCCATTCTATATTTATTTATTTTCTTCTTGTCTTTTCCAACTTTTCTTTTGCCTTCAACTAACCTGTCATTCTTTCTCATTTTTCTCTTCCTTGTTAGGGATCGCATTCCAAACCTTGTGTCGCCATCTTTGATAGGAGAAATGAGTTAGCTTTATTTCTTTATGACCCTGACATTTCTTTATTATACAAGGCAAGATTTTGGATTTGTTATTAATTTTGCTTATGAAAATAAAAGCTGGCAGTATTAGTATTTTTCTTGTTCATTTTTAAATGATCAACCTATTTTAAAAGGAATCTGAAGCGATGGCACTGTGGTGGGTTTTGATGTTTCCCCGCGAAAAAATGAAATCTTGATTTCAGTACCGTGTATATCCACATATTCCGCACTGTTCTGCACGACACGTCTCTTAAACCTGGAATGTTCCTGGCAGTCCATGTTGCCTGAATAAACCTGTTACGCAAGTGCATAAGGCGTATGTAACGGTCTTGTGCAGGGGTGGTAACTCGTGGTCGGCCACTTCTATGGCGATCAGCAGTGGATCCAGTTTGGTGGAAACGAGCTTACGAGCTTGAATGCGTGATATAGTGTTCCTGTGAACATTGAAATGTTGTGATATAGCTAATATAGTCGCTCCAGCAGCTAACATTCCTATAGCTCTTGTTCGCTGTTGTTGGTTCAATCTTGGCATTGCCAAAAAGATATTTCTGTTGGACTCTTGGTACTCTCTATTTCAACGATTACGTTTTCACATGCTTGTGATTAGAGCTACACACTTACCTTCCTGTTATCTGTGATAAATTCTCCCCTACGGCACTTTTAACGTGATTTATCTTGCACCGTGATTATCTCCCCATGAATCGTGCGATCCAATTGTAATTGCACGGATAAGTGAACAACACTCACACAGAAATGTGTGCCAACTTGCATTTGAGTTCACCTAAGAACACACGCACAGTGCCCTGTTGAGTGCTGCACACTTACTTTTTTTCCATATATATATATATATATATATATATATATATATATATATATATATATATATATATATATATATATATATATATATATATATATATATATATATATATATATGTGTGTGTGTGTGTGTAGTAAAATCTGCGAGAATAATCGCTCATTTCAGTAAGATTTTAGTCATAAAATGATAATAAATAAACTAGCCCGCATGTGTCTGACGGTTGGCATCTTCGACGCCAGCAGCGCTGCCTTTTGTGTAGTGCTAAGCCTATAGAACGATCCCACGGTAAAAATCTAACACGCGTTTAGTTTCGGTTTCGAAAACGTACTACTAATATTTAACATTTTGCCAGCTCTCCTGCATACACAATGCAGCCTATCCTTATAATTAACGATTTTGCGGAAGTGTGCCGCACAACTACTATCTGAATTAACGTAATATTTTGACTTTAACGTGGGTAATCAGTAGTAATCCTTACATTTTTTGGTAGTGTTACTCGATACAATACAAATATTTAACGCCAATTCTTAACCCGCCGCGCAAAACCCCTCTTCGCTTGACACGTTTGCCATGCATATATACACGCTGGAACAAAGCCAACAGAGACGAACACACAGACAATATTTTATTTCCTCCTCGCGGTAAAGTTTCTGACGTCATAAAAACAAGTTAGTTATTTGAAAAATACATGCTATCGAGATGAAAGAGAGGAAAAGATGGCGGTCTTGTGCAAAATTTTTATTTGACGATTGACTATGACAAAAATTGAAAATCTAAACCAATATGAATCTGACCATAAAAATCATATGGTAGTTAAAGGACCTTTAGCACGCTGCGGGCGACACATGTCGCCCGCAGAAACCTATGTTCTGAACGCTGGAGGCGACATGTGTCGTCTTACGGATTTCATCGTTTCTAGCATTAGGACTTGTGTACACGTGATTTCAGCCCCGGATGTTAAGTTGTAATGTTATTTGCAAGAGAGTTAGCTTCCGTTTCCGATCTTAAAAAAGTGATGGGTGTATCCGCGTTTATTTTTTGTAAATTTTTTTAATCGAAATGAATCGGCATCTAACACGCGGCCATTTTCGCGCTAATTTTATATGATTCTGACGCCATGCGGTGGGGATGAGATCTTTGTCTTTATAAGCGCTGATATCGGTTCTCAGAATATGTTTGATAGCTGAGATGGAAACGAAAGCAGAATGGCATTGCTAGTATGTATAATTTTAGGGGTTAGGACTAGGAATGTCGGAAAGGTTTAGAATTACGGCCGAATGTCACTGCTGACGAGGGCGTTTGTTGCTTTGCTACTGATGATGGGTGTAACGAAAAGATCGTCATTTGATTTGTATTGGTCTATTGGTCAAATGACTTTCATTGAGATGCAAGGGATATGGACTATTCGTGTGTTGGTTATTTTTTTAAAATTTTTTTAAAATTTTAAAATTAAAAAAAAAAATTTTTTTTATTATTTTAATTTTTTCTCGTTTTTTTCATCTTTCCTTTCCTCTCTTCTTATCACATCTAACATGTACACAAACAAATTTTATATCATCAGATTCACCATTCATCTATGTATATAAATTCCAAAAATGATAGCAATTGACCAAGAAACACAAAAACTATAGACATTACAATTCACCCACTATAAAAACGGGACGCTGTGAAAAAGAATGCAGCGGCATTTTTTCATTCAGATACGCTGAGAACAGCTGTGATAAATTTAAAAATTTAAATAACTAAAGAAGTATTTCACAGTCTGGACGGAGCAGAAGGAACTGAGGCCACTTCTTGCAAGTCAGCGTCATTTGTTTATATTTCTTGAAATTTGTGGTAAGAGGCTTTATGAATTAATATGTTTAATCCCACTGCCAAAGTTAGATACTGCTATTGGGAAAAGTGAAGGACATGTCGGGAGCAGACATTGTTGAGTCCTCAAATTGAAATGCATCTAACTGATGTATGTTGTAATGATTATGTTTGAATATTATTGCATTAGAATATTAGTAAGCCTCTGTGTTCCATGAACACTGTTAAACATGCCTGAAGCATTCATATTTAAAAAAGAAAAGATAGAAAATCATATCAAAGGAAATGTGGTTACTCCACATTATTTTATGGAGGAAAACTATGTAAACGTACAGTGGCGTATCTGCCATAGGGACCTGAGGTGTGGTCACAGCAAGGTGTGAGTCATTTAAAATTAAGGGCGAGTGCACCTGTAATGCACACGAGGCTGACCCCATACCACCGTAGGAAAATAAATAAAAGAATAAGTGATCAGATGTAAAAGGCCAGGGTGTCCTTTTGTTGCAGAGGTTTTATTTCCTGTTGCCAGCTGGTAACAGGAAACCTGCACGAGACAGAATAAAAGTCATCAAGTCTCCGACCAGTCATTTATGCTGTCTAAAGACAACGGGAGTAGCTTGGGCATTTTGAAAGATCGAGAATTTCTGTAACTTCATACTGTATTATCATTTCTACAAAGAATCCCAGGTGATGTGTTAAGCATCTGGGGGTTTATCAGGGACACTTTCGATTTTAATTAACAATGGTATGTTCAACGGTATTTCAAGGTTTTTTTATGTGTTATTGGGAAAGTTTTGTGGGGTTTGTATGATGATACTACAGCCCTAATACACAAGCAGTGACTCTCCCGGTTATATGAATTAAAGTGTAAGCTAGTGAATCTAATTTTCATACAGGAAAAAGGAAAGACATATATATATATATACACACACACACAGAAAAAATAGCATTAAATTAAAAGAATAAACAGAAATAGGAACAAAATAGAAATACTTCAACACGTCACAAATCTGTCGGTCCAGGACAACAACGCGATGATGGAATTAGAGAAAAAACTTCAGTTTTTGTGGGAAATCATGGTCAGAAAAAAAAAATGATGTAATGAAGGAATGTATCAAAAACCAACTCGAGTAAGAGTCCACCATCACGTGAACTGTCATCCAAAAAAACAGGCAAACATATCAATCACTCTCACCTGGGTCCATCAGTCAGATTTTTTTTTTTTTTATTCCTCCGTCGTTTTTTTCAGTTGCCAGGGGCGCAGTAGCGCTGTAGAAAGTGATTTCAAATCCTTCGGGACAGCTCACAAAAATTATTAATTGTGTTTATTATTTTTACCGTGGATTATACTTATTTTTTTTTCTTCTGTGTCTCAGTATGTGTGTTAAGTTTATAAATTTTCTTTTCTGACTTCGAAAATTTATTCAAATTTAGCTCAAGCATAAACTCCAAATGGAGCCGCTGTAGCATAGTGGTTAGTGTACTAGCTTCCTAGCTCAGTAGTCTATGGTTCGATCCCCAGATGAGGTGGGATTTTTTTAGGCCGCAAACGGCTCCTGGGTCGAACCAGCCCCAATTGGGTACCAGAGAAACTTCTGGGAAGGTTAAGGCGGCCGGCGTGATGCTGACCACATCACCCCTAGTGTGCCGATGGTCAAGAAAATATGTGCCTAACACCATATTCCCAATATGCCTCAATGGGCGTGTAATGGGATCCTTGACCGTTTTTTTATAAACTCCAAGCTTTAATCTCCGTGTAGATCCCGGGGGGTCTCCAGGGAGATAGTGAATAATTAGGATTACTGCTCGCTCATGCTTGTCGTATATGGCTTCTAATAAAACAGTAAGCATGCTGCTGGCAACGTTATCATGTAAACAGAATCGTAGCAGAAACCACTAATGCGAGATAACATGAATGCTCCAGTGTTAAAGTTGTCGTGAACGCAGTTTCATAATCCAGTATACCAGGTTCGAAACCTGCTGCAGGCGGTTTGGTAGCAGATCGCTTTGTGTGGATTTTTAACAATGGTATAAGCGCCGTACCGTTCAGAAAGCAACGGCAAACTACTGAATGAAAAAAGTGCCTAGAAAAATCACAAACAGCCAATAAAAGCTGGGGTTGATTGCCACGTCCTGTAAAGGATAAGCAACTAACTTAGTTAACAAGTGTATTTTAATATTTTTATTTTTATTAGAGGTAACAAACAATGTATCTTGTATATACATTTACAGAATCAAAAAAGAGGCAACACATTTATGTGAAGCACTTTTTTTTTTTTTAGTATAAACAAAGATGGTAGCCTACTTGTTGAACTAAACAAATAATATTTTAAAATGAAGCAAAAGACATTATAAAAAAATCGAATGTACTTTATTTGTTTCGCCATCCGGAACAAAATTAGAGTTTCAGTATTACTGGCATTATTACCCAGCGTGTAACTGGACCTGTTGTGAACAAGGTCTAACCCTTTCCTTGCGTTTGTCAGTCTTGGTATTGGAAGTGAAGAATGGCCGGGACAGGATGTTTCCTGCACCAGAATAAAGTACGATCTAACATGCTTATCTTTTGTTTGTTATACATGACATTACATCTGGTTATGGCTAACGTTCCGACATGTAAGTGACTTTTATTATTAAATAGTTTTGTCTAAGTTTTTTTTTTCATTGTATAAATATTAGGGATGAGATCTTTAAAGATTAATTAATCGATTAACCGGTTTTTTAAAATGTAATCGATTAATTGATAGAACAAACTTTTATCGATTATTCCAATTTTAGCATAGGGTTTATTTACTTTACTAAAATGCGAGAGTATTTGCTATGTTAGAGGTTTGTGATATGTTAGAGGTTTGTGATATGTTAGAGGTTTGTGATATGTTAGAGGTTTGTGATATGTTAGAGGTTTGTGATATGTTAGAGGTTTGTGATATGTTAGAGGTTTGTGATATGGAGTTTGGCAAGTATGGTCAATAATAATAAATTGTTTGGTTGTAGCTGTTCAGTATTTTCATTATATTTTCAGGACGATGTTGCCTTGTAACAAGTAACACGAATAAAGTCCTTAGTGATTAAAAAAAAAAAAAAATTTATTTATGATTTTCTATAAGTTTTTTAACAGTTTGAAACTAATCGATTCATCTTCTATTAAATAAATTCAATTAATCGATTTTTTAAATCAGTCCCAGCCCATATGTGTGTGAGTGTGTGTGTGTGTGTGTGTGTGTGTGACAGGGGCTAGGTGTACCTCACAGCCAAAGACCCATGCACTAAATTTATTAAGGATCGTTTGACGGGTTGCAATTATTGGTTGCTTTCAACCCTCTCAGCAGCAGACTTAGCAATTCAAGCAACACAAAGCCTTATACAGCTCAACATTTAATACTACCGAACACCCAGGCAGTGTTCATAGACTTTCTGAAAGAAACAATGTCTAAGTGAAAATCAATAGCATAGATAATAACACTTACCATACAGAAAACATGCGCCCACCTGACACACTCAGCTATCTCATACACCTATGAGACTAGTATGGTGTTGTGCATGAGGCTGGCAATCTCACCATGTAACACAGATTGATACCGAAACCACTACTGCAAGAGCATCTGAATGCTTTGTGAGGGCTTCATGTGGATGCCAGCCACATTGTTGGCCCCATGCTCCATAAGGAGCGAGAAGAGAAATATATATCTCCAAGTGAGCTCACGTGCTCTCACAAACCATTCTACACATAACCATAATTAAATAACAATAAAATTGACATAAAATAATATTCAACTATATGTACACCGAATACTCTCATTAATGAGAATAAGCTACTACCTCTCAACCGATCCACATCAATATTTGTTCCTGCACCCTGAACATGTCGTAAGCGACGACTGGTGCGCCTGGCAACAAGCGTGTCGTATATGACCCCTGATGAGATCATCATATGAAACGCATCATTACCGAAACAACCACTGCAATATCATAAAAATGCTTATTGTGGGCCTGTAATGGACACCTGCCGCTTTGGCGTTTCCATGCTCCGCAAGGAGCAAACAGAGAAACACCTCTGTCTCAAAGTGCCTTAGGCACCAATGAGTGGCCTTGCGCTCACCAGAAATCTAAATGACTATTCTCACCTCAAAGTAACCCACCAAAGATATACAGTTGTATTATGATCACTTATCGTGCAATACACTAAATTACAATATCAAAGAATCAAAATATTAAAGAATAAAATAAAATTACTCTTCACTTAACAAAACTAGAATTAAATTCATCACCTAAATTCACACAGTCTAAAATAGCGTAACATTATAGACTTACAATGCGTGGTAACTAAGCGTGTTATGCAGACTTGCTGGCGCCGCTTTTATACAGTCATCAACACGTGGCTGCCATCTTGCCAATAGTTTAATACTATGTAAATTCCAGTTTCTGATAACATCTCTGCCCAGTTTCATGTATGAAATAGTTTCCTACTATATTTGCCCGGTCTGGTGAATGAAATAATTGATACTAAGCTCTTACAGCCGCAATCTGGACTTAGTACTAGTGAAATCTATCCACACATTATTTCAACTCATCTATCATTTCAAGACTAAATTATATTGTCCTGGAAGAAATTTCCTTTAGAAATACATCTATCTATTTCTGTGGTGGATTTGATGTTAATAGATGTTATCTTTCAATGTTTCTAGTGTACTGAATGAGGTCAGCTGTGAAGGTCCCTGATTATAACAAAATTTGGGTTGAGTTATCAGGGTGCCTTTCTACTACCACCTTATGACCTCAATCAGACTTATTCTTGACTAGTATGTATGATCAGTCAGCTGGACAAGGAAGTTAAACGCCAAACCCGAGCCAAAAAAAGGAAAAAGGAATTTCCTAGACGATCTTGCAAGATAGGCAGAGGAGGCAGCACTGAGAAATGAACAAAGTACAGTATACAAAATAACTAAATACATCAGCGGAAAACGAGGTGCAAACAATATTACATTAGTAAGAGATAAGCAAGGTAATCACATCACGACAGCAGAGGGACAGGAAACAAGATGGGCAGAGCACTTCAGAGAAACTCTGAACAAGGAACCACCAGAGACACAATTGAATGTTCCTGAAGCTGAAAACGATCTAGATGTGAATACAGACATTCCACGAAAAGAAGAAATCATCACAGCAATCAAAGGGTTAAAGAACGGCGAAGCTCCGGGCCATGATAACTTAAATAATACAGAGCTATTTAAGACAGACCCTGAGCTAGCAGCAGAACTATTAGAACCACTATTTGCACAAGTCTGGAAAACTGGGACAACACCATCAGCGTGGAACAAAGGAATAATTGTCAAATTGCCCAAGAAGGGAGATCTTGCAGACTGCAATAATTGGAGAGGAATCACTCTTCTCTCAGTTCCCAGCAAAATACTAGGCAGGATAATTATACAGAAAATTTCAAAGGCAGTAGACCACAAACTGAGGAAAGAACAAGCAGGATTTAGAAAGAACAGGAGATGTGTAGATCATATATTCACTCTCAGGAACATTATAGAGCAGTGCTCAGAATGGCAAAGACAGCTTTACATTAATTTTGTTGATTTTGAAAAGGCTTTTGACAGCATACATAGGGACAGTTTATGGAAAATACTGAGGGCTTATGGAATTCCAAGCTGCATAGTGTCAATCATAAAAAGCCTCTATGCCAACTTTACGTGTAGTGTTGGGCAGAGCAGCCTAACCTTTGAAGTGAAGACAGGAGTACGACAGGGATGCCCCTTATCAACCACTCTATTTTTAACAGTCATAGACTGGGTGATGCGCCAGACAACAGAGGGCAGTCCAAGAGGAATAAGATGGACAACATTTTCTACATTGGAGGATCTGGAATTTGCAGACGACATTGCACTACTAGCACATTCACATCAACACATCCAGGAAAAAACGGATAGACTTAATAAGTTTAGCCAGCAGGTGGGCTTGAATATCAATTTAAAGAAGTCTGAGGTCATGACGATCAATGTGAGCAACCCTGAGCCCATATCAGTAAGGAATCAGCAATTGGTACAGACAGATACCTTCACATACCTAGGAAGCATAGTAACACCAGACGGTGGGGCAGGCAAAGACATCAACATCAGAATGAATAAGGCAAGAACAGCCTTCTTTAGCCTAAACAACTTCTGGAAGTCCTTCTGTATGGTGCGGAATGCTGGAGAGTTACAGAGAAGGAAATGTCGAAATTGTCCTCTTTTCACACAACATGCCTAAGAAAAATTCACCGAATCTTTTGGCCAAATACCATCACTAACCAAGATCTGCTTACTCGTAGCAAGCAAGAGGACATGCATACCATCATAGCTGGCAGACGCTGGAGCTGGGTTGGCCATGTCCTCAGAAGAGACCCCGATGCCATCACAAGAACAGCTATGCTTTGGACCCCTGAAGGTAAACGAAAGAGAGGCCGACCAAAAACAACCTGGCGGAGGACTGTGGAGGCTGAGATGCAAAGAATGAACCAGAGTTGGGGAACTGTACGAAGGATGGCCGCCGACCGAGCAAAATGGAATCAATTTGTTGTTGCCCTACAAGACGCCACTAGGCGTGATGGCCACTGACTGCTTTGACGGTCGGCGGCTAAGGATCAAAGAATAAGAAGAAGTATGTATGATAGCTACGTATAATGTCTAGGGTTATGCAAGTGTGTAATGTAGTGTAAGTAAAATTACTACAAATACATTTAAATTTTAACACATATAGATATAAGACAGGGTCAATACCACAACCACAAACAAACTAACACTCTATTATACAACTTATGGAAGTCTGTGGCTGAATTTTATGTAATATACTAGATTACACTTTATTTGCCCTGATTCAGAATTTTCTGAGTCAGGACCAACAACAAAATGAAATTTATGGTTTTATTTACATAAATATCTATAACACAATGGATCTTCTGTCCATACAAAGGACTATTATAATCAAATTATATTTAGGTATTTCTCTAAACTGGGTGACATTGGTAACTAATGGTGGGGGTGGGGTGTTTACATCATTCCCCCTCTTTATATTTGTATCTTGTGGAAAAGTTATTAAATAATCAAAGATTTTATGTCTTTGTTAATAAAGTCAGTGGATGACCGTTGTAGTGCCGACACATCGGCACTTACCTGTAGGTTGATGGTAGATATGATGCTGACAATTTCCTTTCGTTCATTCGAATGACCAGACTGACACAGTCCCTGGTGTAGAATAGTATAGTAGACCGCTTGATCCAGAAAAGTTTCACTTCTCTCTCTCTCTCTCTCTCTCTCTCTCTCTCTCTCTCTCTCTCTCTCTCTCTCTCTCTCTCTCTCTCTAGTAAAATCACCAGGGTCCTGGTACTACAGTAGCACCAGAACAAAAAACCCACAATTCAAAGAAATATCACAAACATACGTTGACTGGCATTAGCATTAAGGTAAGTTTAGCTTTGCCCCAGTCCAGACTGCCAAGAATTATTATTTCACTCTAGGCACTGCTGTTCTCAATGCAGCTTGCTTTCAAAAACTTCTGTATCAACTGGCGACAAGCCTTTGCTTGCTTTTGCCAATATTATCAGACCAGCCCAATCAGCGAGGGTCTAGCTTTTTCAATTCAAAATTTAAAAAAACAAAAGCCAAACTCCAAACTTCTAGGAGTGAGGCTTCAAAATACAGTTAGCTTTTTTGCCTAACCAATACCCTCCTTCCTATACTCTTCTATCAACCAATCGGATTTGAATCACTCTAATGCCTCTTTTTAAACTAGCGTCCCCCACTAACGTAATGGATAAATGAGCGAAAACAACAGTCTGTCCATCTTAGCGTTCGTAGACATATAGTATTATTTCAATATCTTGGCTAATAATTAGACTACCATATATGTTTAAATATATTATTGCTCAGGGGATCCTAAGCTATCTTTATATATGATTTTTATGGCGATATCATTTGTCGTTTAGATTTTCAGTTTTGTCACTGTTAATCGTCAATTTCAACTTTTCCAAAAGTCGGCCATCTTTTCCCCTCCCTCTCTCATTTTTTTCCATTCAAATAACTAACTTGTCTGGGTTACGTCAGAAATACACTACTCGGCGAGAATTGAAACTGTTTGTCTGCGTGTTTATATATTCTGATTTGTCCAACAGAGAGATTATAGTATTAGTCCCGCGTGCAGAGCGAAGAGGGGTTTTTGCCAAGCGTTGGTAGTATTGGCGTTAATTATTACTATCGTTTCGTTCTTGCTACTGGAAAATGTCCGAGTTACTACTAATTTGAGCGTTAAAGTTAAAATCGTACGTTAATTCAGACGGTAGGTTGGTGTCACAGTTCTGGCAGATCGTTAATTGTAATGTCTCAAAACCGAAACTAAAAAAGCGTGTTAGATTTTACGGCGGGATCGTTTTTATAAGCATTTCCTCTGCACAAAAGGCAGCGCTATACTTGCGTAGAGACGACTTTAAGCAGACACTTACGGTCGGGTTTATTTATTATCATAGGACCAAAATCTTACTGAATTTAGCGATTATCTCACAGAATTCGCTACAATTTCCTTAAACATTAGAACAGACTCACGCTGAATATAATTTCAGAATTACGGAACACTAATGCTAATTTGCTTTGAAATCAAACTCACGTGTTCAAGGCATCTATTTTGTAGATCGACTCTGGTTTCTTTCTCTGGGTGACTGACGTACTAAGAGGCCTCTGCTAGCCAGGCACTTCTTTATATAAGCCGCTAAGCCTAATCGCTCACTAGAGTAGTGCACGCGAAGTAATTGCGCCACTAAATAACACCCGCGATGAATGCTCCGTTAAGAGCGAAAACACAAATATACAACACAACTATTTCTAGGCTTTATTGTGGCCTAGTTATATATCTTCTTCTTGAAGATGCTGTGGTAGAAAGGCACTGAGTCACGGAGACAATGGTATTTACAAGATGGCGTTGAGAACGACAGACAAAATGGCGCTGTCACACACACACACACACACACACACACACATATATATATATATATATATATATATATATATATATATATATATATATATATATATATATATATATATATATATATATATATACACACACACATATAGATGCATCGGCTATAATGTCACGCAAAAACTCGTCAAAAGTGGCGTGAGAAGAAGTGTAAATACAGGTAACTAGACTTAAATTTGACTAATTACTTAACAGCTCTATTATCACAAATTTGTTTTGTAAATTCTCGATTATCTTTAAAATATTTTGCCTTCGTTAGATCGACGATGTTAGATCGACGATGTTAGATCGACGATGCAGGCTACGATGGTCAGAACATGCTCCATTGGGGGCAGAACGGGAAACGAAGATAACGAATAAGTAGATGAGGAGGACTGAAGTCAGACTGTGATTCTACAACTAATACCACAACTACAGCATAATAATAGGTCACCAATGTGGAACTGGTCTTTCTCCAGTTCTCTTCTCCGTGTGTGTGTGTTTTGTTTTTCTTCTGCTACTCTACCGCGAGAACTCCAGACCAACAACTGCCTTGTAAAGCTATCAACAGGTTTCTTTAGTGTGTGTTCCAGTTCCTTTCCAGTTCCAGCGTCGTCTTCTCACTTCCTGTTCCACTGGCATTTTTCCTTCCATCTTGTTTCCTTCCACGAAATACCAAGGAAGTGACGTAGACATCGTAGATGGAAGGTATAGAGCCTTCTTCTTGCTTAGCATAGGTTGTCCATGCTTCGCAACCATACAGAAGCTTGATGGTGGCGCAGGCATTATATACCGCAACTTTGGTCTTCATATTGAGTTTGGAGTTTCCCCAAATACACGTTGTGAGGCGGGCAGGAAATAATAGATGATAAATATATAATTGCAATGAAACAATAACAACTGCCAAACAGGCACGTGGGAAGATATTATTAACGTAACTAATAAAAATACTAAACCTTAAAGAAATATCAGCGAAAGAAATAAACTAAAATAAAGCAGCAAAAAAATATGAAATCAAATCAGTGAATTACAAGAATGTTTATAACACATAAGGAAGGGAAACCCGAGGCCTGTAAACAGTAAATAAATATTAGACAAACATAAAGGTATGTTTTCAGGCACTCGTAAGAAATAAAGAAGTAGAAAACTAGATAACAGAAAAACAACAGACGTGAGTGGCTTACCCAGGACTCGAACCCAGGACCTTCCGTGCGACAACCCCGCTTTGCTATGCAAGCGAATCACACTATTCTCCAATAATAGGCTGGACTGCCCATAGTAAATTTCCGGTGTTATGTGTTGCGGGTCGCACTAATGACCTGTCATCGAAGCATCATTTTTGGTGATGCCTAGATGGCAGGGAGGATAGTGTGTGAGTCGATGGCATAGCTAGGCGGGGTTGTCGCACGGAAAGTCCTGGGTTCGAGTGCTGGGTTCGAGTCCTGGGTAAGCCACTCACGTCTGTTGTTTTTCTGTTGTCTAATTTTCTACTTCTTTATTTCTTACGAGTGCCTGAAGACATACCTTTATGTTTGTCTAATATTTATGTAATGACTAGAATAGCCTGATGTAAGAAGTATGTATATGTCATCTCAAACTTTCATCGACATCTTCATCTTTATTTTCTTTTGCACTCCTTACAGAGCATGGAGCCATCACTGCAGGTGGTCCCCTTACAGGAAACCTGCACCAGGCAATCACAAGCTCTTACAGAAGTGGTTTCTATGGCAATGTGTTATACATGCTGAGGCTGCTTCCCGCATGCACTCCATCATGTTAGTCGTCTTATACGACATGCATGAGAGTGTATTAGTTCTATTCTTTATGTGCCTCTTGATAGGCCCCCGAGGAGTCGGAGTGGCTAAGAGGTATGATGTCCGTCTCTAATTCTAAAGGTACCGGGTTCGCTCCCAGTACTGGGAGTATAATCGATGGACATTTTTTTCTGAACCAGTGGTTCCAAATGATGTCATACTCCTCGCCCTCCCCCGATCTCCTGGGTAGTGACATCAGAGGCTTAGCCTTCTCGGTTATGGGCGAAAAGAATAGGAGGTACCGTGTGCAGGTTGCGCACGTTAAAAATCTCTCGGCAGTTGAAAATCGTAACGAGTAGGCCAGACGGCCGCTGTTCTCGCACAATTTAAAAAGTAGGAAACCTACCCAACATAAAAATATGTATAGAATGTGTGATTCCTGTTTACTCACATTGGGATCCTCGCCGGTGCTATGGAGTTCGTGCACTGTGCTGAGATCCTCCATGTGTGATTTAAGGGAGGAGATCGGACCACCGATGAAGTTGTCCGTGTGCAATGAAAATGGTCCTTAAAACCAAACCAAATCAGCCGTAGACCCCCGAGTTCTACTCGTGTCATCTCAAACTATAACCAATGAAAAAATAAAAAATTAATAAAATTAAAATTAATATTAATTTTTTTTTTTATTGTATGTATCATCAGTGAAATGGGCGATAACTGCAAATAATCTAGGAGTATTCTTTCAACAAGATTGTCTCTCTTGAGATAAATATTGATACTTCTCCCCCCCCCACTTCCCCCCCACACACACACACACTATTGCACACGCGTGAACAGACATACACACAACTGACAACTACATTTTTAAAAATGTAATTTGGAACTCTTACCAAAAAAATTTTTTTTAATATTAACTTTCCGTGTAATACTGTATACTGAATAATGAAATCTGCCTGCTGTGCTCTGAACTCGTTTATCGCAAACTGATAATGTCATTAGCGGATCGATTACATTTTGTCAAGGCTTTTTTGATGTTAAAGTTTTTTAGACTGCAAAAAGCTATGAAATTAACTTCTGCTTTATACTTCATTACTTGAAAAATGATATTTGTGCTTTTTTGCAATTTGATGTTACATTTTTAGTGCATTACTTGAAAAAAGCCTGCGTTTAAAATATTTTTTTTAAATATTTTTTTTAATTAAACTGTTTGTTAGCGATATCTTTATTGTTACATACTGTCTTCGACTTACGACGTATGCGACTTACGACCACTCGTACTTACGACGGCCACTCAATTAATCCGTTTATTGTATATTCTACTCTTACTGTTCAGTCGTAAATTTTATTTACTTAATGTTTATTACAGTACAGTACTGTGTTATAATTTTTACATTGTATTATTTCACTTTAGATAAGAGTAAAATTCTTTACAAAATATAACGAAAATGATCTATACATTTTAGCATTCAATCATGTTAATTCTTAACTATCCTTATAGTGATTTCCGACACGATCATTTCGACTTACTACGGGATAGTCAGAACGGAACGCCGTCGTAAGTCGCGGACAGTATAAATATAGTGTTTCCTCTCTCATCTATCTATCTATCTATCTATCTATCTATCTATCTATCTATCTATCTATCTATCTATCTATCTATCTATCTATCTATCTATCTATCTATCTATCTATCTATCTATCTATCTATCTGTCTGTCTGTCTGTCTGTCTGTCTGTCTGTCTGTCTGTCTGTCTGTTTATCTATCTATATATCTATCTATGCTTGCAGTAAATGGGGGATGAAAGAATACAGTATGCATGATGAGAGAGAGAGAGAGAGAGAGAGAGAGAGAGAGAGAGAGAGAGGAAGGGCAGAATGTCAGACGGGCCTATGTGCCCAATTCTTAACCCTTTGAAAATAAAGTTCGTTCGTTCTATCTATCTATCTATCTATCTATCTATCTATCTATCTATCTATCTATCTATCTATCTATCTATCTATCTATCTATCTATCTATCTATCTATCTATCTATCTATCTATCCATCTCTCTGTTAATCGTTCTTTCTGCCGGTCTGTCTTTAGAGCCTGCTCATCCAATCTTGCCGACAATTTTCCGGAGTTACCTCAATCCAAGTTGAATTAGCAAACAATCCTTTCTGTCCATCTTCTGTCACTCCTCACTGACGTACCTTATTATTGCCCTAGTCTGTGTGTATGTCTGTCTCGTCTGTTTGTATGTCTTTCTCGTCTGTTTGTATGTCTGTCTCGTCTGTTTGTATGTCTGTATCGTCTCTTTGTATGTCTGTCTCGTCTGTTTGTATGTCTGTCTCGTCTGTTTGTATGTCTATCTCGTCTGCTTGTTTATTTACCGTCTGTTTGAATGTTGTAGTTAGAATCGAGTCTGTCAAGAACCCCCCCAAAAAAATAAAAATAAATAAAAAGTCGGCATTGATTTTCATACACTTTATTCTTATAATATAGAAATATCCTAACTGAAATGTTTTGTACTTTCATTCATTCGTCACCTTCCGCTTGGAATTTGTGATTTTTCTAGGCAATTGTTTTCATTCAGTAGTTTGCCATTGCTTTCTGAACGGTACGGCGCTTATACCATTGTTATAAATCCACACAAAGCGATCTGCTACCAGACCGCCTGCAGCAGGTTTCGAACCTGGTATATCTGGATTATGAAACTGCGTTCATATCCATTAGGCCACAGACGCCGACCTATGGTCCATAGGGAGCGAAAATGGAATGATGATGATCCTTGGTGTCACTTCCGTTCCTTGTTACGCCAAATGACATTGATTGATCTCATCGTTGGAATCAGTTTTATATTAGGGCATACCTTATTTTATTACCTACTTAATTGCTTACCTTGGGGTGTAGAGATTAGCCGGAGAGCGCGCGCAATGCTGTCCTATCGACTGTCTTCCTTTTAGTCTGGTGCCAGTCTAGTCCTCGGTTCTTCAGAGATTGTCTGATGTTGTCCTCCCAGCGAACTCTGGGTCATCCTGATGGTCTGGATTCTTAGCTCTTGGTGTCAAATGTTTGACGTGGTAGCCGGTCTTGGTCACATTCTGCAGACATGGCCAGACTATCGCAACTAGGACTGTTTCACTCAGGTCTGCATGGTCTGTGTTTCGATGCTGTATATGTAGTTGCAAACCCTGTCCCTTCTTGTCACTTCATTATATTATTGTATGTGATATTCCTTGCTGGGGTATTTTAGTTAGTTTCTGTGCGTTGATATTTCTTCCTTGTTTAGTAGTTTTATTAGTTAATTAATTATTAATTTGTTACGTGTTGATAATCTCCTTTGCCATCTTCCCATGGCCTTCATATTTTTTTATCTTTGTTTGTAAATCTAGCCAATGAAGGCAAACTCAGAAATGTCCCGTATTACTAGTATACTGTTCATTTATAAAGCTGACCCTTATTCATTTTTCATTATTTTTTTAAACTTTCTTTTATGAATTTTATAGCAGCTTCCTTCATTATTTACATACGTTGTTCAGTGTTGTCATCATCAGCAGCATCTGCTATCGCCACAACGAAGGCCGGCTACAGTGGATTTTCAACTTCTTTTGCCTCTTGTCTTTATGGTGCATTCTGATATACGTTTTTCTTGTCCATCTCCTGATGTTATCTTTCCACTTATGACACTGCCTTCCTCATGCCCTGTTGCCTTTAACTCGTGCTTCTATCATGGTCTTCAGTACGGTGTTATGCATTTTTACATGGCCAAAATTATGTGGCTGGGTAGGTAGTTGGGGGTTGCTGTTTGTACAGAGAGTGTTAGATTGCTAAACTAGCTTGTACGCTAGAGATTGAAATTTCTCTCCTACAGTCTTACAGGAGTTTTCCAGGTTCTGGGACGATCCTCTAAGGTGTATTAGTTAGGAGCAGTTAGCAAAGCATTATAGTTTTCTTAACAGACGTTCCTTCCTTCCTTTACAACATATATGTGTAGCAAGGTATATAAATGGACGACCTCTCTTTGGTCTCAACGTGAATTTTATTCAACTCAACTTATATACATAATGGCGTGAAGGTTAACAGTATATTTCGTTCAAATACCATGGTACATTGCTTTCATTAACATAGCGTAGGGGACTGACATCATGTGAATCACTCAGATTCAACATTTGAGGAAAATTCATCCCTGCTCAATACCATTTAATGAGTAAGTATATGTTTGCAGTTCATCACTCTGCTTGTTCATTTATTCAATAGCTCTGTTTCATACCGCCATGATTTTTCCTTTAGATTTGCAAAAACCATCCTGTCTCGACCAGTCAAATATTATAGGATAATTATGGCAACAACTTACTGTCTTTCAGTTCGGAATTTAAACACAGATAAGTACACTTTGAAATTAAAGCACGACAAACTTCAGATTTTCTAATCCCACAATTAGAAAAATCTTGATTGCAGTAAACCACTGCGTTCAGACACATCTGCTTGTCTCTCAAGCTAGGCACGCACTCTGACTTTCGGGTTCTGGGCCGCTGGGGAAATCGCGTCTGTTCTAAATTTTCTGAGCTCACGATTGGATAAAAACTAATCTACGCTATTCTTGTTATGGTCTGTTCCTACTATAACTTTCCGGTTTACTTTTTATTTTTCTAACAAATTCTTATCAACCAAGCTATAGTCTGTTTTTGGTTAGAAGTGATAATTCCTAAAAGTGACGCACTCACTGTCACAATGTTTTAGCTGTCTAACGTTGAACTCCTTCATCTTTACATTCATAGGGTTTCTATGACCTCTATTGGTTTTCTTCTCTGCCCATGAGACGTGCCCCATTCTTTTATATAGCCACATCTCGAAGGTCTCAGTTCTTCCTTCTTGTTAACCTACACAAAAAACGTAACCTACACATGTGTACTAAATGGCCTTCACATTTCGATACACAGAAAAACTGTGCAACACAAATATGCCAGACCGTGCATTCGTCACTTCCGGAGACGATGCCATTGTTCAAGTAATGAAAGACCATTTTCAGGGAGATGAGATTGAACTGATTTTCACAGCCTTCCGGTTTTGTAAGTAACTTCCTGTGGTGCTCGTGAGTGGTGCCTGGCTGGTGTGTATGTGGGCCTGAGTGTGTGTTTGTTTGTTATGAAATGATTGGTTGTTACGATAAGTGTAGATTGTAAGCGGACTCTTGCACTTCCACTAATTCCACTAACACTTTGTCTCGCATTGTCATCGCACAAATTTACAAAACGCATGTTCTGGTAAGCAACACTAATGGTCCACGGAGGGTTAAAGGTAGACAGACTGAGAGACGACCTTGGATCGTTAAAGATAGGGAGACAAAGAGGCAAACATGGTCTTTTACAGATAGCAGGAAAAGATGGAGACGACAGTGGGCTTTAAAGGTGGTGAGACGAAGAGGCAATTCATAGACAGTTTAATATAGTGAGACACAGAGGAAATTCATGGACGGTTAAATATAGTGAGACAAAGAGGCAACAATTGGCCGTTAAATATAGTGAGACAAAGAGGCAACCATGAGCCGTTATATATAGTGAGACAAAGAGGCAACCATGGACCGTTAATAACATAGTGAGACAAAGAGGCAATCATTGGTCGTTAAATATAGTGAGACAAAGAGGCAACCATGGGCCGTTAAATATAGTGAGACAAAGAGGCAACCATGGGCCGTTAAATATAGTGAGACAAAGAGGTAACCTTGGACCACTAAAGATAGTGAGACAAATAGGCAATACGTGAACCGTTAAAGATAGCGAGACAAAGAGATTACCATTGTCCTTTATGAGAGACAAATCGGAGCCGACCTTGAACTGTTAAAGAAAGGGAAACCAAGAGATGATCAAGGACGGTTGTAGACGGAGAGGCCAAGAGACGATCAATTAACGTTGTAGATTAGGTGACCAATAGACGATTAAGTAAAGTTGTAGATTAGGTAACCAATAGACGATCAAGTGCCTCTAAAGGTTAATAGATCATGAGACGATCAAGTAAAGATAAAGATTTAGAGACCAAAAGACAATCACGTACCTTTAAAGATTGAGAGGCCTAGAGATGATCAAGTAACTTTACAGACTTGGAGACCAAGAGACGATCAAGTACATTTAAAGATTGGAGACCAAAGACGGCCAAGTAACGTTGAAGATTGGAAGACCAAGTGACGATCAAGTAACATTAAAGATTGGGAGACCAAAAGACGCTAACGTACTTTTAAAGATTTGGAGACCAATCAATGATCAAGTAACTGTACAGTTTAGGAGACCAAGAGATGAGCAAATAAAATTGAAGACATGGAGACCGAATGGAAATCCAGTACATTGAAAGATTGAGAGACCAAGAGACGCCCAAGTAACGTTAAAGATTGGGAGACCAAGAGACGACCAAGTAACGTTAAAGATTGGGAGACCAAGAGACGACCAAGTAACGTTAAAGATTGGGAGACCAAGAGACGACCAAGTAACGTTAAAGATTGAGGGACCAAGAGACGATTAAGTTATTAAAGATTGAGAGACTAAGAGACGACCAAGTAACGTTAAAGATTGGGAGACCAATAAATGACCAAGTAACGTTAAAGATTGAGAGACCAAGAGATGACCAAGTAACATTAAAGATTGGGACGCCAAGAGACGACCAAGTAACGTTAAAGATTGGGAGACCAAGAGACGACCAAGTAACGTTAAAGATTGGGAGATCAAGAGACGACCAAGTAACGTTAAAGATTGAGAGACGAAGGGACGATCAAATAAGGTTATAGAAGAGAGACGAAGGGACGATCAAATAAGGCTATAGAAGAGAGACCAAGAGACGATCATGGAAAATTCGGGAAATGTGATTAATCTGTTTTGTAAAAAAAAACATAGTGTTCATATTGAACAAGATGTACTGCGCCATGTTCAGTTTTAATGACAAACTATGATGATCTGAACAATGTGGGGAAAATGTGCTGCTGGAGGCATTATTTTCTTTCAGTGATTTAATTATCATAAAATCATGTTTTAAATATTTTGAATTATGCTTTAAAATCCTGTTTTTTTTTTTAATAAAAAAAAACAAAAACAAAAAACAGCTAATCTAGATATGAACAACTACATCTTCCCTCAAAACTTTGTGTATATCGCCGACAAGACTCGCTGTTTCTTTATCTCCATCACTATCATCACCCTTTCAACTCCCAAAGTGAACCGAGGACTTCATAAACCTATGCTAAGTCACGTGCCATCACCTCAAGGCCTTCCCATGTCTTCTTCATTCCTGTCATGTCTGTCACCAGCTCTCTTCTCCATGTGTGTCCTCTACCTGTCTTATCCTGCAGATTCCAGAGCATGGACTGCCTGTACTGCTATCACCAGGTTTCCTAAATATATTTTCTATCAATCTCCATCGTCATCATCTCATCTCTTGTTCCACTGACACTTGTCTGGTTCTTGTCATCTCTTGTTCCACTGACACTTGTCTGGTTCTTGTCATCTCTTGTTCCACTGACACTTGTCTGGTTCTTGTCATCTCTTGTTCCACTGACACTTGTCTGGTTCTTGTCATCTCTTGTTCCACTGACACTTGTCTGGTTCTTGTCATCTCTTGTTCCACTGACACTTGTCTGGTTCTTGTCATCTCTTGTTCCACTGACACATGTCTGGTTCTTGTCATCTCTTGTTCCACTGACACTTGTCTGGTTCTTGTCATCTCTTGTTCCACTGACACATGGCTTGTTCTTCTCATCTCTTGTTCCACTGACACTTGTCTTGTTCTTGTCATCTCTTGTTCCACTGACACATGGCTGGATCTTGTCATCTCTTGTTCCACTGACACTTGTCTGGTTCTTGTCATCTCTTGTTCCACTGACACATGGCTTGTTCTTCTCATCTCTTGTTCCACTGACACTTGTCTTGTTCTTGTCATAAGTTCCACATTAATGATCTTGTCATACCACTTCAATCTTTCTATTCTACGCAAACACTCATTTATGAAAGTCCGTAGCTTTTTGATTGTTAATTTGTTGGTGTCCATTTTTCAGGGCCATACAATAGGACTGACTTGACATTTAGATAGAAGTTTCTGATTTTTGGGTTGAACATTTCGATTTTGTTCTCCATATATTTCAGAATGCAATGAAAGCTCCACTTGAAATTTATATTCTTACTAGCAATAACCCGTAAAAATTGACAGGTTTTTAATTATAGTGTATTACAGACGGTACTATTACTACTTTGGTCATTTCATTGCAGGCGACCGTCATTAGATATTTGTAGTGAAAATTATATGGATGTATTAAATATGAAGACATGGAGTAACCTTCCTAAATGACATGTGGAGAAGTGATAATGATCTAATGGACCGGAAATTGACTAAATAACTAGCATTCAAAAACAATCAAAATCTTACATTTTAAGGTTATTTTTAAGAAATATTATGAGTTAAATCCGTTTCCCGAATGAAACTGGACAGAAGAGTATCTTGATTGTCTGTTGATTTAATCTGTATCTCCGCAACTTCCTGTCTCCAGTTCATGTACTGAGGTTACATTTGTAGTTGCTTTTATTTTCTGCATTAATCTAGTAACCAACTTTCTGTCATGCAAATAAAATTCGTGCGTATCTTTCATTCTTTTTTTATTTTTTTTACATTAAACCCAAGCTTAACTTTTGTTTGTCTTATTAATTCAATTTTAAAAATGTATTTTGTAACTCGTTCTCAATTTGCTTGTATCTTGTAGGTTGAACAGGTAATTAATGCTTTATCTCTTTAAGAAAATACTTACACAGTAACTTGTGTCTACATGGTACATTAAATTCTTAAAATATTTTTTATATTCGAGTTTTGTCTCGAACTTACTTATTATGATGTAGATTGTCATTTTCGGTGGCAGTTTGTTTATTACGTCATCGACTAACTCGTTTGTAGATAGTTTATTACGTCATCGATTAAAGTCGTATTTAGATAGTTTCTTACGCCATCGAATAAAGTCGCATTTAGTTTGTTTATTTCGCAGTCGATTAAACTCGGATGTATCGTATTTAGTTCGTCATGGATTAAACTCATATTAACTTATTTGTTATGCTCTCGATTACACTCTTATGTATAGTGGTTATTACGCTGTCAAGTAGACTGGTATTTAGCTTGTTTATTACGCCATGGATTAAACCCATATTAACTTGTTCTTACGCTCTCGATAAAACTCTTATGTATCGTGTTTATTACGCTTTGAGTTATAATGTATCTGGTTTATTACACTTTTGGTTAAATTCGTCCTGAGCTTCTTTATTGTCCTGTACAATCAACTCTAATTTATGCAAGGTTTCTGTTTTCACACAGCTCCTTGTGCTAGCGGGGAATACCACTGTGAGAACGGGCATTGTATAGCAAAAGAACTTTACTGCAACGGGTTTGACAACTGCGGAGACCGGTCGGACATCTGCTTGATTAGAAAGGAAACAGTCATTGCCATTGTTGTCGGCGCTGCGGCCATTGTTGTCATCAGCATGGTCGTTCTCACTGTCTACTTGATTCGACGACAACGGAAAATTCGACGAGAAAGAGTTTCAGGATAGCAGTATAAATTTACGATCTCTTTCAAGATGTTGCTTTGTTTTTGTCTTCCCAGTTTAAATGTACGTATTTGTATTTGCCTGTCAATTTTTAGGACAATTTCATCGTTTGATGCTGCAGTGGTGGGTTATATCTGTTTAACATAATCATTTATGGAGATTTTTGTTAAGCTGTGATTTGTAATACTGCTACGTCAATGAATCATTCTATTTGTATGATATTCTCGTACTATATTTTATTCGTTCTTTTGCTCTCTTTACTAGACATACAACCACTACGGCAGTGGGTCCACTTGTATTTACATTAACATGCTGCTGCAGTAGTGGTTTTTGTGGAAATGTATTTTACATGATGAGGTTGGCAGCTGCAGGTGTGTTATGTTGTTATTGTTGTTTTGTTTGTTTATGTTCTGTCTTTGGGGATTATGGGGGTGGGGGGGTGGGGGGGTAGAACATCGCCTCACCTACCGCGTCGACAGATATACAGTTTGAGTTTTAAAATGTGACGTTTAGACTACTGTGAATGCTTTTAAATCAATAGGTACTGAACTTCCTCTTCCCTTTCCTACAGGGGCCACTGGACACAACAGATTGAGGTACCATCTATACCAGAGGTACAATGAATTTGGTGCAATGTAATCTCTGCACCTGTGGCGCCAGCCCCATCGTACAGCTTAACACCTACTGCAGTCCTGCCCAGCATACAGCAATGAACAGAGTAGCATATAGGCAACAGCCCACTTCTCTCCACGAAAAACTGTTGGAGATGTTCAGGAACCGTGAGCTGACTAACTGCTTTTATTACAGTGATTAATGTGTAAGTCTGAGGCGAACGAGGGGAAGAAGACGGAGAAGAAGAAGCTTCCTATCTTTCTTTCTTTTATTTATTGTGTAAAAACGAAATAGAAGGACATCAACAATCATATGGAGAAGGAACTGACAGTAGGTATGAGAAATAAAAAGACATGGGAAAGTCTTGAACGGAGGGCACAGGGCAGATATGCTAAGTGTGTATTTATTGAAGGCCTATACTCCACGCGGAGCTGAAAGATAATAAATTGATGGATTAATACTGTTTTTATAATCTCTTTGTCACAATTTTTACGTTAAAGTAATGAATGTCCAGTATCTGCATCATCAGCATGTTTTTAAAAAATCTTTTACAAGACATAATCACTATAATCAATTACCTTATCTTTACCATAGGCATTAATCTTTGTATCAATTACCTCATCTTTACCATAGGCATTAATCGTTGTATCAATTACCTCATCTTTACCATAGGCATTAATCTTTTATAAATTACCCTCACTTTATCAAAGACGTTAAACATTTTTTTGTGTTGCTCTTGCGGAGCATTGAGCTTCCCATTATAAGAGACCTCCTTTGCATTAAACCTTTAAATAAAGCATTATTAGCGCTATATAAATTATGTTGTGATTTGATTGTAGCAATGTTGGTTTTTGTGCAAATGAATTAAAAAAAAATAAAAAGCCACCTTTTTTTGGTCTTTTTTATAGTAAATAGGTCAACGTCGGTAGCCATAGTCCCATACGTAGTTACAGTTTTTTCGTTTTTTTAGTTTTTTTAAAGCAAAAAATGCCACATGAGAGTATAATGTACTAGATAACGTATAATTAAAAAAAAAAAAATAATAAAAATAAGTTTGGGGAAATGACCAGTATAAAATAAAAAAAAAATGCCTTTTCCTTCTATAACTCACAAGCAAAATAAAAAAAAAAAAAAAAAAAATAGAGAAATGACGCTACCAAAGTTTCCAAGCTGGAATAAAGTAACTATAAAAGCAATAGGCCAAATTCAAATAATTCTAAAAAAAAGAAGACAAGAAAAAAAAAAAAAGCTCTACCAATCATATGACACCCCTGCCCCATTATTTTTCCGATACTTTAAAAAAATGAGCAATATAGTTTTTTTATTAATTAGTATTTTGTTTTTCGGTTTTTTTAGACTCGACGCATGTTTCTAGTGTTTGTTTACAATGATTTTTTTTGTTGTTATAATATATTTTAGTTTTATCTTTATTTTTTCCATAATATGTATTTGACAATTGCCGTTTTGGGAAAAAAACAGTATTTTTTTATTTTACATTTTATTTGTGAGTACGATGGCTTCAGATTTTTTTTAATATAATATTTTAAAATATAGGCGAATTAAAGATTTAATGATGTAAAAATTATATATATAAATAAAAAAAAAAAAAATAAAAGAAACCATTCAAAAAAGATAAAATAAAAAATAAAAAGCCTGCCGTTTATTGTTTTGTGGAATGTATTTATATTATGGTTAGGATACCCATATTTTAGATGATATGATAAGGAAACGTTGAAGCCAATGAGCCAAAGGTCCTAAAGATATTTAGTGCAACATGACGCTGCTAATGATTGTAGTGACGTCTCATTAAGATGTTATTTTAATATGTCGGTTAACTCCGTTATAGTTCCCGAATGGATTACATAGATGTGCAAAGATGCAACGAAATTACTTCAAAGTATGCCCGACATTTATGCGATAATTAAAGAACGTGGAACATGATCTATAATAATTAAAATTCGTAAGAAATTTTTTATTTATGAAGTAAATGATATATTTTTCAAAAATGATCACGTATATGCTTTATTTTGATAGATTAATTATATTAGAAGGTGGGTTTGATTTATTTATTTATAATGTGATGAACGTTTTTTTGATTTGTTTTTTTTTTTTTTTATATTTTTTTATGTTTTTTTAGTAATGTGGGTCACATACTTCCCAACGTTTTTTTATTTTATTTTTTTTTTAGTGGTGGCTGTGATGTGGTATATGTTTTTGTTCAAATTTTTTTTTTATAGGGGGTTGGTGTGTTTGTTTTGTATACGTACACATTTATATGTTTGTTTAATAGATGTTTTAGTGTTAATTTGTTATTATCATCTGTGTTTGTCGGGGGTGGGTTTATGGGCTTTTAGATCATACCTGTTTAATTTAGTTCAATGCTATCCGTCCTACCCAGCTGTAAATGGGTAACTTAATTTTTTGCTCTTGATTTAGGGGAAGTGCAAAGTTGGTATGGGTTGTGTTTTGAACTGTGTTTGGTTTGACTTAAAAAAGCTGTATCTTAGTATTGATGATGGTTTGTTTTTTATTTTTATTTGTTATCTTACGAAATGTCTTTTTTGTTTTTTGCATATGTTTTCACATATTTATTATTTATATTTAGTTCTTTTTTATTACATTTCTGTATATTTCAATCATGTTGGCCTCCGAAGGGTTGCATTCCTAAAGAGTTTTTTGGTTTGGTAAGCTCGGAAGAATAAAGAATGAAACTAACAATGTTCGAAACGCCTCTGTGTCTTTCAATCGCCGGTGGCCGTGGTTCGGGCATGCGACTATACCTGCCTGGGGTATACTTGGCCGGATTGTTTGAAGTTTGTGGGATGACGTTAAGATGGGTGGTGATGTAGAGGTCCTGCTTCTGTACGCTTGTCAAGGGGAGTTGGAAGTTAACGGGGTAGGGGTCGGGCACACTACATCACAATGGGAAGAGTATAGTCTCATCCGCTAACATACGTTAATGTTTCAGGAAGCCCCAGAACATAGAATACCTGTAAAATAGATAAATTACAGATAGATTATTTCAGGTTTATAGACCCTTATAAAAATGTAGAAGGGAGAAATAAAAATAACGAAAATGATCTCACATTTAATACAAAGTGCCAAAACAGGGACTTGAGGTGTGTGAACGTGACTAACGTAAACACATGCTTTAAAGGAAAATCAGTCAGCACATCTTCCTCCATTGTTACCTGGTCATATGTCAGATCTCGCGTCTCGTCGTCTTTTTCGTTGATTTCTGAAATAACACTTCCTGTTGGTCTTTTTTTGGAATGTATATTGTTATTACAATGGACCTAAGATGATAAGAGTTTGATTTGTCTTTGATACATGCCAATTTGAAATCTCCTTTAAAAGTTCTAATTTGTCTTCGCATTAAGCTCTAAAGATCTCTGTGATAAAATTGCTCTTTTGTTTTTTTCTGTTGATCTTAACTGTTTTACATGTTGGGGGTGGCTGTTTGATTTCGTGTTGTGTCACCTTGGATCACCAAGACATTTTTTTTGTTGCTAGTTTCTACTATTTAATGCGCATGTCCCTAAAAAAAATATATCAATAATTCGATAAAAAGAAATAAAGATAATAAACTAAATCAATGAAGTTTGCTCGGCTTAAAAGAATAGGTAGTCTTGAGTGATTGAAGGTTGGGACCAAAGTGTATCCTGTTGCCGTCTTGACTCGTATTGTTCTTTTCTATTTTCTCTGTTTTTGAGAAATTCTTTTTTTGAGTATTTTTTGTGAAGGTCATGAAGTCAAGTACATTCTGACGTACATGTGAAAATCGTACAATTAGTAACATTGAGTCATATCGAAAACTTTCTGACAGAATGTAGACTGGTGCTCACGTTGACCAACAACGCCAATATCGAATGCCTATAGGTTAAGATAGTAAAAGCCAAGTGTGTTCACGTTAAACAATGACGGTTTTTTTTTTTTTTTTTTTTTTTTTTTTTTTTTTTTGCATTTGGTTGGTTTTTTTTTATATTGTTTTTGTTTCTTTTTTTTTTTTTTTTTTATTTTTTTTAGTTTTTTCTCCTACCAAAGTGTTGGACCTTAACTTTTGTAACGTTTGAAGAGGGATTGTGATTTATGGAGTTGACCTCCCCCCCCCCCCCCATCCCAGTCAACACACGCCGCGCGGCCCACCCCGTCTTCCTTTTCTTTCTTTTGTAATCTACTCCAGCCATCGCTTGGTGGTACTTATGTATTTTCTTGTGGTTCTATGCCGCGAAGATTCTCTCAGTTGTGTTGATGACGTTACCTGGCACAGTATAGACTTTATTACATTAAAAAGAATATTAAGTGGTGCCAATACATGTTATTATATAGATTTTGATATGTACATCTCACTTTATCACTTGGCAAGATCTTCCCTACACCTATGAGTTCTGTTATCGTATTTACTATGAATTATGAGACATGAAATCGTTAGATATTTTAAATGGACTAACAAGTGTGTATGCGGCTCCTCTTGTGTGTTGTGTTATGCGTGCGTTGTGTTTGTGGTGGTTTGGTTTTTTGTTTTGCGTAGTTTTGTTTTTTTTTTGTGGTGATGGGTGGTTTAATATTCGTTGTTGTGTGGTATTGTTTGGATTACGTACATTTTTATAAAGGTTAATGTTTCGTGTCGTAATGTTAAATTATTCCGCAGAATATTTCCATGCCCAAAGTAGACTCTAGGGGCAGTCATACAACACGCAATCAGCAATAACTGCACTGAGCGGAACCAACACTCCTTCACAATTTTACAAACATGCAGTTTTTATTCATTTTTGAACAAACAACTCCCAAAGGTAATAGATATGGGGGGGGGGGGCAAATGCAGTAGTACGTAAGTAACGTATAAGTCCAGTTCGTTACCTATCAAAAAACGCTGGTCATTTTTGGCAATCAGTCAAACTTTATTTAATATCTGTCCTTTGGACATCTTTATGAATAAGCCACACATTTTTCTTTACTAGAATAAAGCAGGGACACCTCAACCAAGTAATATTTGATGTCCTGGTTGATGAGGAATTGTTAATTCAGGAAAAAACCACAGAATACTGCAGGAGTTGCGCTCAAAACACATACGTCACCGCACACTTCTAAACACAAACACAGGCCTCATCATCTCTTTGCCAGACAATCACCTCACTTCTTGCTTCAAATTTGTTCACGTCTTCGCCGCCAGTCAACCATATTCGGCAAATGACGTCACTATCCTTTATTAATTAAGTTGGACTCCTGAATAAAATAAACAAAAAAAAGGAGGACCTGTATGAGCTGCCTATAATATCGGACATAAATTTTAAGAATTTTTAATCATAACATCCTTTCTTTCCACCCCCCCCCCCCCCCCCCCCCGCCCCGCAAAAATAATGGAAACAAAGTTTACATTATATCCCCGTGGTGTGAGTATACATCCACCAGAGTCAAACATGGTAAACATCAAATTTCACTGTACAGTTAAGAAACTAGCATAGCAAACCCAGGTTTTCTGCCATTAGAGTAGGCAATTTAACACACAACGTGTGGTCCAATGGAGATTTTAAGACCATAGCCTATCGTCCTACTACGGACTAATTCCTTTTTTACCAGCAATGTGAAGGTCGCCAAAACTAATAGTCCCCAACATATTTAAAAGATGATGGTAATGCAGCAACTCATGCACTCACATACCTCGACACCGTCCAATTACACCTATCAGTAAGTCCCCAGT
>JAMPIV010007759.1:0-5000 GCA_024509875.1 Oreohelix idahoensis
AATCACTCTAACTCGGTCACTCTCTCTGTACTCTCCCTGATGGGACCCGTGGGAACGAGGGCCAGCTCGCACTCAGCTTCTCGTCTATTAGGCCGAGGGCGGTTTGGCAATTTTGGTTGGTGGAAAAAATAAAAAAATTGTTATGTTGGAAAACATATAACGCAGGCGTTTTTTTTTTTGACGGCGATCGTTTGTTTCTCGTTTTGTTGAGGATGGCGTGAGTTTAGTTTGAGCTTGTGGGGACTCTTGTCAGTTAAAGTTCTTGCTGAATGACGTGGAGCGGGGGTTATATTCTTCATATATTCTTTAAATGTTAAATAAATCCAGAGGAGTGGAGGCCGAGGTGGGACACAGATAACAGCTTCACAAAAAGAAAGCTCAGCTTCCAGGACTTGAGGCCCCCGCGAAGCGAGTCCAGAGCAGCTTCCAGGCCGCACCGCACAGCACAACAGCTCAAAAGCTCAACAGCTCCAGGCGACCGTAACGAGCCACCCCTGCCACCTCTATTACCCACCGCCAGAGCCGTGGGTGTTGTTGGTTGTGCCCAATTTAAAGTTGTTTGAAATCCTCCTTCCCTCTTAGTAGGAGAGGAGCGAAGCGTGCTGTTGCACACCAAACAACGGCAAGCGTTCCCACGGCGGTGTGCAAAATTTGCACTGTGTGTCCCTGTGTCTGCAATCATCCCCCGAGGGGGAGAGGGACGGGTGTTTTGCACAAAAATTTCTTATAACTTTAGGAGGAACGGAGCGACAGAGACACAAGGGGAGCGAAGCGTTTGTTGATTTGCAAACAGGCATCATCAGAGACGGCCCCCCTGCGATCCTGATCCCTCTTGGCTGCCTATGCTGCCCGCGATCTTCTTGGCCATCATGTTTAGGAACTGGAATCGAAGCATGCATGTGTGCAAGGAGCCCAGCACAGGGCCGCGCGCGATTTGCCACGGTTGGTGAGAACATCATGGAGGAGCGATCTTGATCGGAGGATTGGTCTATTAGGACCGGCGTTGGAGAGGGACAAAGTTTAGGTGGTAGACAGATCGACCTTGCTGACCCGAGGACCGAAAAAAAGGCGAACCCCGAAAAAAAAAAGCTCACCGGATCAGGGATCGGAGAGCACGTCAGCGAGGCCCCGTAGGAGAGGTGCCCACAACAAAACCCAACCCCAAACGGGCGGGCACACAAACACAACCCACCACACCAAACAAACACCAAACAACAAAATTCAGAGGGCGGGCGAGGCAGAGTGGCAGACCCGGGAGGGAAGAATGGGAAGAGGGACATGGGCCAGGGGGAAGGAGAATAGAAGAGACACCGAAAAAGCCAGGGGGGACTGGGAAAAAGTGGGAATACAACAACCTAGAGGAGTGGGACTGGAGTAGAGGAGAGAGTACAGCTATAGCTAGCGAGCTTCTAGAGGCGCTACCAGCAAGTAGAGGAGCTCTCAGACGCTGAGCTAAGTTAGTAGTCGAGGCGTTATGTAGAGTAGAGGCTGGAAGGTAGGGGGATGAAGATATGAAAGTCCAGAGTAGAGTGTGCGAGCTATGAGAGAGAGCGCTCTTTTATCACGAGAGCATATCCACGTTAGCGAGACGTGGGAAGTGGGATGATGGCGTGTTCAGAGGAAGCTGGGCGTTAGCTAGTTATAGTGAGTAGTCGAGCAAGTAGGTAGAACAGTAGGTATAGCGGAAGCAAGTCCACGTCGGTTGAGGAAGAGAGATGCATGGACCCGAATCCCGAAAATGAAAATTCAGGGGGGTTAGGGTTATGGGTTCTTCGGACAGCGGCCGGGGGAGAACGTTTTGTTATTATTTTTGTTTCTCCCTCTGTTTCTGGACGGATAATTATTATAAAAACTTCCTACAGTGTGCGGGTGAGGGTAAGGGATAAGTGCGGCGGCTCATTGGGGAGACCAGGCAAGACCGAAGCTGACAAGGGTGAGGGACCCCCTCGTATATTAGTCGGGTAGAAGAAAGTAGAAAAAGAGTGTCTCTAGAGAAAGAACACGTAGAAGAAGCTGAGGATGAAAGTAGAAGCTGGAGATTGCTGAGCACTGAGATTGCAGACCAGGAGGCGGGATGGATAGCAGCCATAGCCCCCGCAATACGCTTCTTGCAATCAACATTGTGGTCTCGATGCCGCTGTAAGCGCGGTTTTTGATACACTAGGTTGCCGTCTGGGCCAGCTGGGGGTTTTTGAACTTGTTTGCTTGGGTTGGAGGTGGTGGGGATGGTGGCCGTTGGGGCTGGTGGGGGGGGTGTTGTGGAGCTTGTCGAGGGGAGAAAGAAGAGACGAACTTTGAGGGGGGCTCGGGGGGGCCGGGCCGCAGCCGGTAGACCCAGGAAGAGGTACAGGCAGCAGGAGGTGCGCGGCAACGACCGCGACACTGGGTAAGGGAGGGGCCCGGGTACCCTACCAGGGGTTGAGGGAGTCTCGGGGGCCAGAGACTATGGTCAGCAGGGGGGTCACGTTAGGCAGGAGACGCAGGCACGAGGTGGCGGGCAGTCGGCCAACCTTCGGGGGCCACGGTATAGGGTACGGACTATAAATTATGCGTGAGGTCACAGGAGAGGAGCCGGAGGTTACCCGAGGCAGACGGGGGTAACGGAGGGGTACGGTACAGGTACGGATGGAGGGTGTCGGCGCGGGGGTGGCAGGTGCCGGCAAGGGAGGTTAGGGGGCATGCGGGTTACCAGAGGCGGCAGCACCAGCGGAGGGTGGACTGACGAGAGAGGTAGGGGGGAGTGGGCAGGTGAGTGGGGCGGGCAGGAGCTGGCGGGGGCAGGTTCGAGGTAGGAGATGGAGAGGGGCACGAGAGACGGGCGGGCAGGGGCGGGCTCAGGGTCTTGGTACAAGCGAGGGGGGACCGACGTCACGCGCAGGGGAGTGACGGCGGCAAGAGGCAGGTAAGGTACCGAGCGGTAGGCGGTTAGCACAGAAGGAGAAAGGTCATGTGTCGTCGTGAGGGAGAAAAAGCGAAATTTGGCTTTGTGAGGGAGAACTCGAGAAAGAACTAGAACAACTTTCGCACTTTTCTAGCTAAACTTTTGACGGCGGGGGCCGACGGGCGGTACGGATTATTATTTTTTTTTTCTTTTTTTTCAATTTCATATTTAACGTGGAGATAGGGAGATGGGAGATTTTTTTGGACCACAAGACACAACAACCTGACGCCCCGAGACGGAAGAGAGATGGATGGAGCGAGCAGCGAGATTGGCGGAAGGATCATGATGGAGGATGGGCGATTAGGAGGGGACCCGAAGGACCAGAGAAACGAGACAGGAGAATCTGGTGTTTCTTTTGTGTGATGTGGTTGATGGAACGAAACAAGTCGCAAAAAAGCGAACAGCGCCCACAAGGAAAGGAAATCAAATAGCAGGCTCACGGCCGAGAAAGGAAGAGAACATGTCAGAGAGAAAAGAAATTGTTCAGGGGCCTGGTGGTAGTAGGAGGGGTAGGACCTAGGCGGCTGTCTGGGGATGTGTGCTTCCCTTTGAGGCGACCTGTGTTTGGATAATCAAATACCGAAGTTGAATTGATCACGTGTTTTCAGTGCCGGCTCGTGGGAAAAGGGGACACCGAGAGTTGAGTAAAAGTGGGGAAACCGGACAGAAATAAAAAATAAAAAATAAAGAGATATTTTTAAAAAATAAATTAAAAATCTTAAAAAAATATAAACAATCTTATATACAAAAAAAAAAATACAACTAAATAAAACATAAAAAAAAGCAAAAAAAGTTTAATCTGTTATAGACGTAAAAAATCACAAAAATAAGAAATAGATATACAAAATAAAAAACTAACAATGCCTAAAGATATAGCATGCTGGACTGAAATAGGGAATATCCGACAGTAAAGAAATTATTGTGGTTGTTTTGGTTTTTGTTTTGAGGTCCCATGTGCACCCCCCCCGTCTTCCTCGGCTAATGACTACGGCAAATGTTGTTTCCTCTCATATTACTCATTATACTCCATTTTCCATAACTAGATTCAGAGCCTTGCATGTGGCGGGGGTTTCAGTCGCGCGGCGCCCGCGGTGGCCGGGCCGGCTCCATGTTTATATATATTAACCATACTTTGAGTTAATTATACCAATACTGGCTCCATCTATATGTATATAAACGGGAAAAAATTTAATTCATAAATATTCCCTCCGCTTTCCCAGGGGATTTCCGAGGTCCATACCGACCTCGATTTCGATTTTTTATTTTTCTTATTTTTCACGGCGGGGATTACTTTGCTGGATTCGCCCGGGCGGACGGTACGGGGGAGGGAACGCAATCGGCGGGGCGTCGGGGGGGCTACCGGGGCGGAAAAACGCGGCCGCCGGCGGGGCGCGGGGGACGGCGGCGTGAAAACCGCGGCGCGGGGACGGAACGGGACCCGAAAGCTTGCAAAAGGGCCAACGAAAAGCGGGCCAGAACGAAACCGGGAGCAGACGGGGAATCGGGGAAGGAACGAACGGTGCGGCGCCCGCGCGGCTATGGGGGGGCTTATTGCGCGGAGGGGGCGGACCGGGGAAGGCGGGCAAGGGCGCGCGGGATAGGGGCCGGGCGCCGCGGCCACGAAATCGGGGGCACCCCAGAAAGGCACGGGGAAGGCGGGGGCGGCGGCCGGCGGCGGAGCCGGCCGGGGGGAAAGGGAAAGACTGGATAGCGGGGAAAACAATGGGAAGGAAAGAAACGGAAAAAAGGGAGGAACGAAATACATTCAACATCAAGGTTGTTCTGTTTGTTTCTGTTTGTTACTTCAATGCCTTCCGGCTGCGCGCGGTTGGCGGAAAATTCTTGGGTACATTTTCTAACCACACAAGGACAACATATAGGCTAGAATTCTTGCAGAAGGAAAAGAAACTTGGGAGAAACGTCATCTTTCGGACCCCCCCCGTGGGCCCAAGTTGACCCCCCGCCCCCCCCCCCCCAGTGGGCCGACCCCCCTAGGAGTCCCCCTACCCTCCCCTACCCCCCCCCCTAGGAGTGTAAAGGCGAATTAGGGGCCTCTCTA
>JAMPIV010007759.1:10000-72458 GCA_024509875.1 Oreohelix idahoensis
CAAAAAAAAAAAAAAAACAAAAAAAAAAACAACAAAAAAAAAAAAAAAAAAAAAAAAAAAAAACAATAAACGATTTTTCCTTTGGTGCCACCCTGGGTTGATTGTGGGTGGGGTGTAACTTCAAAGTTGCAATGCCGCCCTGCGGGGGTTTTGGGTTGGGTGTTGGTGGGTAAGTTAAGTGACGAAATTGAAAAAAAAATGGAAACTCAGTGGTCCGGCGGTGGGTGCGGCTCATTTCTTCCCGCCGGCGGTCATTCTCTCATTTGTCAAATTTTTAATTAAAATAAAAAATCTAAAAAAAAAAAAAAAAAACCAACAATATCAGCACAGCCCTAAAATCTTTGTTTTGTCTCGTGCGTGCGGCCAAAGTGAAGACACCAAAACGGGGCCCAAAAAGATAAAAAAGCACACAACAAATAAGAAGTGAAGTAGTACAAAGTGAAGTTTATTTTTCTAATTTCTCAAAGGGGAGCCCGTTTTATTTTATTTTTTTGCAATAACAGAAAAAAAAAATAAAAAATATATAAACAAAAAAGAACGAGGGCAAGGAAAAAGAAAAAAAAACTAAGAAAAACCAGCTGGGTGGAAGAAATAAACCTTCGCCCACCCCCTTAAACCGTTTTTGTGTTTTTCCGTTTTTTTCTCCGTGCGTTTCTATTATTCGAATGGTTTATATCACTTAATTCAAAGTAGCTGGTAACAACAAGCTTTGCCAGGGATCACAGCCGACCTCACGGCTCTGAAAACATTGATTTACGTCCCCAACTCTTACGACTTATACTAAATACATGAGTTATTGGTATAATGGAATTTATGATAATGATTGTTGCCCTTTTGATCAGCTCTTGGACTTTCACAACATCTGTGGCAAGCCTGTAATATTGTTTTTCATCTCATATGGCGGCTGCTCTGAGGCGCCATTCCATATTCGTTGTGTCTCTTTGCAGGCAAGGATTTTGTGAAGTCGTCTGCAACTTGGCTCATGTCGTCGGCTCTCTCGGCTTAGAAAAACTACACCCCAAACAACCCCAGCAAAGCACAACGAAAGAAGACAACTCTACATAATGGACGTCTGAGTCAGTATACTACAAGGTTGTCCGAACCGCAACTAGATTTCACTGGCTTTACCAAATATTCAAATTACAACACCGGAACCACACCGGCGCGCATCGAACGATTTCGGTAATGCACTTTGCAACACAAAACGTTTTTATTTTTATTTTTTTCCAGCACGTTGGTAACTCTGCATTAATCAATCAAGCCACTTACACAGTAGAAGAATCCAATTGTGTAGTATTGGCGGGACCCTTGTACGTGTTTAACAAAGGGGTGCCCCCGAAGGCAAGGACGGAAGAAGAGCGATTTAGTTCACAAACCTAATCTTTCCCATTTTGAATTTGAAATTTAAATGAATATAAATTATTTAATTCCTGGGATACTAAGGCCTGCTGAAATGCAGTATCCCACGTGGAATCTTCAGAGGTGTTTTTTTTTTTTTTAAGTTCATCGTGGTTTGGATCACAACGCTATAACTCCTTAAAGAACGTGTATGCCCAGTATTCGGAGACTATTTCCTCGCAATTTTAAAGACGGTATAGGCCAGTATTCCGGAGGAGACTATTTATCTCCTCGGCGCTTATAAAAAATGGAGGCCATTAACCCAGCTTGGTTACATTTACACTAGTTTTTGTGCCTCAATTTGAATTAATCTAATTTGATTTCTTTTTAACAACTACGTATAACATATCCATAATTAAAAAAAAAAATTAACTTGGTAAGAACCGACCTTTAAACTTTGAACCCTTTGTGAAAACTTAACGCAGGAAAAATATGTGCATTAAATATAGAAAAAGTACCACGTCTTTTTAAGAGTTAATACGATACAAAACTTTAATGTTGTCCAACAATTGTCCTTCAATTCATGTAATACAAAGTTATATTCGTTCTTCACTACTTTTACTCATATGGTTAATGGTAATGTTAATCAGAATCGACGTCATTGCACTCTGGGCACACCAATAGGTGCACAGTCTCCCTCAGCAAATGTTGAAGTGTTTGATTGCTAATTGTTCCTGTTGCGCACTGGTTGTATATACGCCCGATGCGTCCTCTCATACGTCCATCCCTGATGGTCTTACGTTTGATGCCAAATTCCAGCTGTCTTAGCCTTGATGATTCATCGATTGCAGTGTCATTTTTTAATAGGCGATCATGAATGGCCAACAGTATTTCTCTCTTATCCATGTTCAATTCACCCTCTATAGGTGCTCTTGAAGCTAGTCTGTCAGCTCTTTCATTGCTGCTTATCCATGCATGACCAGGACAGTAGATCCATTTCAATTCTTGAAGATTTGATGCTTCTAAGGAGGTTTTCTATTCATGTCGGAGCCATCCATTTTGGACCTTTCGAAGCATGGATATAATCTGATACAATAACTGCCTTTGTTAATAAAGTCTCAGACAGCCATCTTAAGGTAGCAGTAACTGCCTCTACCTCCATTCTCGTGCTGGAGGTTGTTATCTTGTAAGCCTCGCTATGTTCAGCGACGGGTCTGCCCTTTAATCTAGCAGAGAAGCCCCGTATGGATTCGAGTCATGGGCAATTATAACCCACACAAGCGAGATTCAAACCTCAGAAATGAGGTATCTGAGGAAGGTGGTTGAAGTAACAAGAAGAGACATGGTCCGCAACCAGACGATACGTAAAGGCCTAAAAACCCAACCTCTGCAGACCTAAGTAGAACAGTCCAAAATGAGATGGTTTGGACATGTCTGCAGAATGGGAGAAGATCGGCTACCACGACAAGCATGGGAAACAAAGAGCCAGGGATCCAGACCCACAGGACGACCCAAAGTCCGCTGGGAGGACAACATTAGACAATCTTTGAAGGACCGAGGACTAGAATGGAACGAAGCCAGGAGGAAGACAGGCGATAGAATAGTATGGCGCTCTCTCTTACAAACCTCTACACCTCACGGTAGAAGAGGAACGAATAAGTAAGTAAGAGAAGCCCCATCCTAATTTACTACCACGGATTACAGAAACTCATATGGTACAAAGCTATAGTGATATGTGACAGTTACCATTATCAAATTAAACATTACATTCATAAACATGTCCCTACATGGGTAAGCAAAGAGTAGAATGTCTACTCCGAGAACGTCAGCTCCACAAGAAGAGCAGACTGACAACTTGGTCTTCCCCAACCCCTTTAAAGGAGAAATGTGTACAGCAGCGAAAAAAAGCCATCCACAGAGAGCGCCTACTTTATGCAAGAAATAGGTGTGCTTATTATGACAACCAGTGTATGGAATTGTCCTCCGCATGGAAGATGTTCGCATACCCAAAGATATTTAATGGACAACTAGAGGATGGCAAAAGAATAGCCAGGAGACTGCAACTAAAGCTCAAAGATGTGTACAAGAGATGCATGAAGGCATTGGACATAAATCAACAACCTTGGAGGATGAAGCTGCCGATCGCACAAAGTGATGATGCTACCTACGGCACCACCTCAGATTTGGCGAAAAGAAGCTCTCACAAGATGAAGAGAAAAGAAGCTCTCACAAGATAAAGAGAAAAAAAGCTCTCACAAAATGAAGAGAAAAGAAGCTCTCACAAGATGAAGAGAAAAGAAGCTCTCACAAGATGAAGAGAAAAGAACAGGCCGAAAAGAACACCAGGAAAAAAAGCAGCTAATGTCTATCACCTCAGTGGCGTATCCCATAGTCAGTTATGACTGTAGGGGCTACTACTGTATGGAAATAAAAAGGATGACACAGTAGGATCTTAAATGAATATTAGACAAACATAAAGGTATGCTTTCAGGCACTCGTAAGAAATAAAGAAGTAGAACACTTGGACAACAGAAAAACAACAGACGTGAGTGGCTTACCCAGGGTTCGAACCCCGTACCCTCCGTACGACAACTCCGCCTAGCTATCAAGCGAATCACACTGACCCCACGGCCAGCTAGGCATCCCCAAAAAAGGATGCTTTGCTGACTATTTATCAGTAGGGAAACACACAAAATAACACCGGAAGTATACAGTGGGCAACTCAGCCCTTTAATGACGCAATCACTTCTGTTGTTCCCCTATTAACAGTATGTGTCAGTCCAAACAAGACAAAGACCTTGATACTGGGTCCAGTAAATAGTAGAAGACTTAAGGACAGTAGTATAGAACAGAGGGTAGGTTTCTGGTATTGTATAAACATAAATAACACATAAGGAAGGGAAACCCGAGGCCTGTAAACAGTAAATTAATATTAGACAAACATAAAGGTATGTTTTCAGGCACTCGTAAGAAATAAAGAAGTAGAACACTTGGACAACAGAAAAACAACAGACGTGAGTGGCTTACCCAGGGTTCGAACCCCGTACCCTCCGTACGACAACTCCGCCTAGCTATCAAGCGAATCACACTGACCACACGGCCAGCTAGGCATCCCCAAAAAAAGGATGCTTTGCTCTGTTCTATACTACTGTCCTTAAGTCTTCTACTATTTACTGGACCCAGTATCAAGGTCTTTGTCTTGTTTGGACTGACAGATACTGTTAATAGGGGAACAACAGAAGTGATTGCGTCATTAAAGGGCTGAGTTGCCCACTGTATACTTCCGGTGTTATCTTGTGTGTTTCGTACTGATAAATAGTCAGCAAAGCATCCTTTTTTGGTTATGCCTAGCTGGCCGTGGGGTCAGTGTGATTCGCTTGATAGCTAGGCGGAGTTATCATACGGAGGGTACGGGGTTCGAACCCTGGGTAAGCCACTCACGTCTGTTGTTTTTCTGTTGTCCAAATGTTCTACTTCTTTATTTCTTACGAGTGCCTGAAAACATACCTTTATGTTTGTCTAATATTAATTTACTGTTTACAGGCCTCGGGTTTCCCTTCCTTATGTGTTATTTAGGATCTTAAATGGCTCATTTTGTTACATTATTTCCGCCCATGGTAGCAGATGGCCCAGTGTAGTTTCCCGGGGGTCTCTGGGGAGGCTGTGAAAGAATAGGAGTCCTACTACTCCCTCATGCATGTCGTAAAAAGCGATTATTATGAAATAAAGCATAGAACTGGCAACCTCAACCGCAATATACGAGGTATATAAAATCCCAGCTTTATCTGTCAGGAACGCTAAGGGATGCAACTTTGGTTGAAAGTTAGACATTAATTGTATTGTTTCCCTTATTTGTACTCTCCGGAGAATAGTAACAATCAACAAAGAAAAGTGCACAAATGACGGTGTGCACAAAAATATTTATAGAACTGTGGTGATGCACAGTGGTCTTCTTTAATACTTTTGAATAAGTAAAATTGCAGTTAGGTATTGGTGCTTTTGAATTGAATTCCCGTCTTATGACGGGCTTTTACACTAGTGTAAAATAAGTTGCTACAGAAGCTGTCGCTGATAGAGCACGAGCATTCACTTAGGCTTCCCCATGACGTAATCTGCAGTTTTGATCTCATACTCTATCGGGAATAAACAAGGTAAAGTTAGTCCCATAGCAGATACTGCCGCAGGGGAGTGAAGTGTTAAAGACTTCAATATACTAGTGTCCAGCATCAAGAGGGGGGGAGGGGACCAGTTCCCTTCCTCCCTAACTCAAGAGCGAAGTCAGGTACCCATTTACAGCTGGGTAGACTGGATCATGATACAGTGAATCGAACCCGGCACCTTTGCCGCAAGACACCAGCGCTCTAACCACTCTGCCAATCGGCCGACCACATCAGGAATAAAGGAGGAGATAATACTGGTAGCAGATGCGTGGCATTGACAACTAACTGTTTCTCATCAACATTCAGCGCTACATTTAACAATACCCCATCAACTGTAAAGATAATTACTTCCAGTAATAAATCAACCAAAATTAACTGCTACTTCTGTATTCAAGTTAAAAATAATTAATGATAGTATTTGCTGATGCTTGAAAACAAAAATAAGGGTTGATGAGTCAAGTTTTATCTTCTTTTCTTTTATGTTCATATTTCTTCTTCTTGGCTTCTTTTTGTTTTTTGTTTTTCTTGTTCTTATTTTACTTCTTGATTCTCTTCTTTTACTTCTTGATTCTCTTCTTTTTTAATTGTCTACTTCTTCAGTTGTAGAGATCGGTAGTGACTAGCAATTATCTCTGTTGCCGTAATTTCACGAAGGTACTAAGTAGTATATGAGGTGTGTAATATACATTTTTCCTACGTTGTGTTCGCGATGTGAAAAGAAAATCAAGTTAAACATAAAAATAAGAATCTGCAACTCAGACGTTAAGTCAGCCGTACTGCATGGCTCTGTCATAAATGGGGGTTTGCTCAGATAGAAGAATTGTTATTGTTATGATTTATCAGAAACGACATCAGTTCACTTCGGGCAAACCCATAGGTGCTGAGTCTCCCTCATGAAATGTAGAAGGGTATGAATGCTTATTGTTCCTGTAGCTCACTGGTTGTAGATACGATGGATGCAGCCTCGCATACGTCCATCCCTGCTAGTCTTACGTTTGATGCCAAATTCCAACAGCTTTAACCTTGTTGACTGCAATTGTATTACAAGATCACCTATACAGAGAACAAGAGAAACACATTTAAGAGAAATGTTGCGGTTGGATAGGACACACATGAAGAAAACTAGTTGATGCCATTAAAAGGCAGTCCTTGTTCTGCCTGGAATCTTCAAGGTTAGAGAGATAGAGGAAGACAAAGCATAATATCATTGAGTAGAGAGTAAGAGACAGATATGAAAAAGATATAAACGATATGGAAAGAGGTTGAGCGAATAGCACAGGGCAGGAAGGCTTGGCAAGATTTTGCTGAAAGCTTGTGTTCCATTAGGACATGCATTGATAGCTTTATTTATATGAATTCCAATTTGTGTGTTCTAGTAGCCCCCCTTCAGTCATAACTGACTATGGGAATACACCCCTGAAGTGACAGCCTTCACCTGCTTTTTTTCTTAGGTGTTCCTTTCAGCGTGTTCTCTTCTGCTTGTTGTGGAAGTTTCAATTCGCTCAATCTGAGGTAGCGCATTAGGGAGCATCGCCACTTTGTGCGATTGGCAGCTTTATCCTCCCAGGTTGCTAGATTTATGGCCAGTGCCTTGAAGCTTCTCTTGCACACATATCTGAACTCCAATTGTGGTCGCCCGGCTGTTTTTTCACAATCTGCCAGTTGTCCGTCGAAAATATCTTCTGGGATGCCACCACCTTCTATGCGGCACACATGGCCAAGCCAGCCCCAATATGTGTTCAATACGTTAGTAAAACCTGTAGCTTTTCCGTATGACTTTTCAATTCTTTAGTGAACTGTTAAAACGCGTGTATGTTTGTGTTCTGTCAATGTGAACTGTTAAAACGCGTGTATGTTTGTGTTTTGTCAATGTGAACTGTTAAAACGCGTGTATGTTTGTGTTCTGTCAATGTGAACTGTTAAAACGCGTGTATGTTTGTGTTCTGTCAATGTGAACTGTTAAAACGCGTGTATGTTTGTGTTCTGTCAATGTGAACTGTTAAAACGCGTGTATGTTTGTGTTTTGTCAATGTGAACTGTTAAAACGCGTATATGTTTGTGTTCTGTCAATCTGAACTGTTAAAACTCGTGTATGTTTGTGTTTTGTCAATGTGAACTGTTAAAACGCGTGTATGTTTGTGTTCTGTCAATATGACCTGTTAAAACGTGTATATGTTTGTGTTCTGTCAATCTGAATTGTTAAAACGCGTGTATATGTTTGTGTTCTGTCAATCTGAACTGTTAAAACGCGTGTATGTGTTTGTGTTCTGTCAATCTGAAATTATCCAGAAGGAAAGCGAAAGCACCGAGGGCCAAAAGCCACCTTGCGGAGAACAGTGGAGGCGGAGATGCCAAGCATGAACCAGAGCTGAGGCACCACACGAAGGATGGCTGTCGACCGAGCAAAGTGGAGACAGTTTATTGCTGCCCTACAAGACGCCACTAGGCGTGATGGCCACTAAGCATGATAATCACTTATTGCTTTTTCGGTCAACGACCAAAGGATCAAAGAAGAAGAAGAAAATGAAATGAGTTGGTTTGGTTTTTAAGGACTATCTTCATTGCACACGGACAACTCCATCAGTGCTCCGATCTCCTCCTTTAGATCACACCAGGAGGATTTCAGCACAGTGCACGAATTCCGTAGTACCGACGAGAATCCCAATGTGTGTATATACTGTAAAGGAATCGCACATTGTATAAATATTTTTTGTGGTGGGTAGGTTTCCTAATTTTTAAATATCAGGCCGCTGCCCTGACAATATTTAATTTATGAAATTAGTTAAAAATATCAAGTGATTTTGTTCTAAGTTTGTTTACGAAGATATTTATTTCATTTAGTTTGATTAAATAATATTGTTTGTTGATCTACAGCCTGGTGATTTTGGAGTGTGCGGTGGTGTATTCTGTACCGCGGACAGAGAATGTCAACCAGGCCAGAAATGTTGCCGATCAGCCTGTGGTGGTAAACCTATTGTACTAATGTTGTTGGTTGTTGTAGTGTTTGTTTCCTGTCTTTCTTTATTTGAAGTTACAGGAAAATATAAAAAAACTAAATAAACATAACCTGAGTTTCAAGTTATTTATTCGGGGCACCAATTTCAAGGTTGTTGTTGCGCAGCTGTTTTATAATTTCCTTTTTTAGAATGCGTTTTCTGCAGCTGCTACTGCTTTCGAAAAAAATTTGTTGCTTTTTTTGCTAAGAGTGCAGATTTTAACATGTTGTTTTCCATCATTTATGTTATATGCACCAGCTGACGTTGTCAAGGTTACAGTTTAACAATATTGTGGGCTATTGTTTTTAGTTTGGCTGGTCTATTGACGATAAAAGCGCGCAGTTATTAATAATCTCATTAATCTTGGATATGCACGTTTCAAATATGTAGAACAACATTAACTGAAAAAACTTACTTACTTAGTCGTTCCCCGTCACTCAGTGAGGTGTGTAGAGGTCCAAACTGAAAAAAATCAATGAGTTTTTATTTTATTTTATTAGCTTTGTTATTGTTTTGTTGAATTAATATATTTATGTGGGTGATTTCAAAACGGAAGAGGTAGTTTGATTGTTTCCAGCCGTGATATACTTTAATGTTGACTGGCTTTATAAATGGTTACTTTTCTTGCAATTCGTTTTTTCTTTCTTTCTTTTATTTGTTTGTTTTTTCTCCCTCTTTCTATCTTCTTTTGTAAACGTACACATAATTAATCATACCAGGCTCTTTATTATTGGATGGCTAAGGTTGAATGCAGCTGATGTCATACGTTTCAATTGTTTTCTTGATTTTCGCACTTATCGACTCAAGTAGGGAACTTGATTTCACCACACATAATTACTAAGTTTATTATACAGTATTATTATTATTATTGTAATTTATGTATGGGTATGGTAGCTCATGATGCAAACCAAATTACTACAGAAACCACGGCTCCTGCGACACCACCAGCGCTGCCGGTTGCCGGCTTCCTGCATGGCGTACCTGCTCCGTAGTGATGAATAAAGAGGAAATTGGTGTTATTATTATGTTTCAAGGTGGGAAACATTTGATACTAAAACATTCATGAATTGTGTATGGCTAGGAGACATGAACCACAGTTGTTCATTAATGTACTAAGAATGTCTGTTTTCGATTTTGATAAACAAAACCGTCTGTTTGCTGTTTTCGTTTCTTATATATTACTTCATTCTTTCAAATTTTTCGGCCCAGTATTGCTGAAGAAAGTATAATTTTTCACGCCACATATTGCTTGTGAAGGGTCTAATTTTTTGTCCACTCGTACTTGATGCATTCTATAATTTTTTCGGTCTTATTCTTACTGGGAAGCATTCTATATTTTTTGGCCCACTCGTTATGGAAGCATCTTTTTGGGCCCACCACTCTTACTGGAAGCATCTATAATTTTTGGCCCACTCGTAACTGGAAGCATTTAATTTTTTGGCCCACTCTTACTGGTAGCAACTTTTTTGGGCCCACTCTTACTGGGAAGCATCTAAAATTTTTGGGCCCACTCTTACTGGAAAGCTTTAAATTTTTTGGACCACTCTTTTACTGGTTGCATCTAATTTTTTGGCTCACTCTTAATGGAAGCATTCTAAAATTTTTTGGTCATTTTCTTACTGGAAGCATCAAGTTTTGGCCCACTATTACTTGAAGCCAATCTAATTTTTTGCTCTCACTCTTACTGGACAGCATCTAATTTTTCGGTTTATTCATTACTAGAAAGCATCTTAAATTTTCGGTCTATTCTTGCTGAAGATGGCTACTACTTTTTCGTTGTACCTTTGTTTGAATAGCATCTATATTTGTTTGGTCCACTCTTGCTTGCAGCGTCTTAGAGCAGGATTTCTCAACCGTAGTTCACGCGAGAGATGGTGGAAAAAAAAAGTGTTTTTTTTAACAGCATTGCACTAATAACTGTGTTGTTTTTGTGTAATATGTTATATTAATAAAAAATATTATATTGCTTGGGTCAATGGTTTTTTAATTAGCTTTACTATTCAAACGTTGACAATAAATTTTCATGTTGTAAATTAACATGAAATAAACATTCATTTACAACAATCTATATTAAAAATTAAACTTATCGAGCACTAGTTTAGAAAAAAATTAAATCATCCATTTTGGCGTATAAGCCATTAATTAACATAAATCTATTATGTTTGCCCTCATGCGCTTTTTCAAATTTATAAAAGGGATATGAAAGAGATTAATTTCATGAAAGGATTAGCTGAAGCGCAAGTACCTGGGTTTTTATTTTTTTCGTAATAAAAGTTATTTGTAGTTTTAAATAGGAAAAAACAACTACTCCTTGGATATCTGGCAAGAGCGGCCACAATCTAGGCATATACTTGTTACGTGATCCCATATAATGTACAGGGACTCTTGTACTTGACATGATAATGATGAAATACACCGTGAACACGTTTACTAATGAAGCTAGCGGTAGCTTGACGACTGGTTCTCCACAGACGGGTTGTGGTTCTCATAATTTGTTATCCCACACTATGTAAAATGGGGTTGAAAGAATGAAGAAGAAACAGCACTACCACTTTTGCCTGGGCGTAGCGAATCTGCCAAATAAACATTCATGTCATACAACTTAATTTAATTGCTTTCTTTAGTCATGGACGCTTCTTTCACAATCTCTCTATTTCTTCTCTCCCTTCTACTGCTAGCTCTTCAGTTGTATTAAACCTTTTCTATTTACGTTCTTGATGTGCTCACCGCTATCTCAGATGAAAGTTCATTACTACTGGACACCTCCAAGTTGCGTTAATTAGGGACCTGAACACACTGTCTCCCTATTGTCACTCCAGAAAACACCTTCTTTCAAATGTCACTGGCCCGATGCACGTGAGTCCTTACTACACGCCGACTCAATTATACACTTTCTCCGCGTGGTTACACCATTTTTGTTCTCTCACTTTACATCCAGGAGTTCTGTCTTTGAATGTAGATCCCATATTTGATTGGCCCATCTTGTCAAGCGCTTCTTACGGTCTCATACAATGTGTCTTGCATGTTATTGCCAACCTCAGAACTAAAAAAATGGACAATTGTTACTTATGAGCTGTTGGTTCATCTGAATTACAAGGCCCATAAGAAAGAATTTGTAACGAGGCGCGTGGTTTGCTCTTATTATAGAGAGAGACTCCTCGAAAACCTACCAGAACATGTACAAATGTGACTATTCAATGGCATCTCTTCTTAATTATTCAAGTAAATAATGACGGAAACCTGAGTTCCTGTAGATAGTAAATAAAAACAGTTTAACTAAAAAAACAAGGTAATTAACAGGTACTCGTTGGACTAACGGGTGGCACTAGGACAAACCGAAAACGAAAATATGCGTTGATCGGCATCCGGGAATCGAACTCGGACCACCCCGCCGGCGCCATCGGCTCGTTATTATTTAAGAAAAATAAACGAATACCCTTGCCTACCCGTTTTATTTGAGGCAGAAACAGGAAACCCACTAGTAATAGAACCCCAAAGGTTCCGGTTAGATTAAAAAAAATTATAACCACTAGGTTACCCGAATCGCCAGGCACCGCACAGAAACCAAAGTCCTACTAACCGATATCCATAATGTACACACTATTTTATAAACAGACTATCGATGATACAGTTTTTCCTGTTCAACACGACAAAACCCTGACACTTCTCTCATGCCATCGTGGGTGCTCCCACACGCTGCTACCCCTCTTCATGGTGAAGCAAATCTCTTGGAAATATAATCATGAATATCAATATATATATATCTATCTATATATATACTATTTTTATTTATTTTATTATTTCTTTTCTATTTATATTTATTTCTTTTATATATAATATATCTTAATTGGTATGGGGTATATTTGGGGGGGGTGGGGGTGGAGGGAGGGGTGGGGGGGTGTGTGTGTGTGAGGGGGGTGTGGTGGTGTGTGTTCCAGTGATAATCTCCTTCAAATTTGGCCCCGTCCTCCATTCCGTTAATTCAACTTTTTACTAAAGAGGGCACGCTTCTTTGCGTGGTTGATCCTGGCATACACAAGGTCACCTCGAATAGATACTGAGAACTTTCTCTGAGATCTGGGTGTTTCCCAGTAACCAGTTGGAATATTGCATGTTAAAAACTGTTAATAATGTTGTTAATTGAGATGGTGGTAACTCCGCTCTCGGCACTCTCTGGTGGTGCGTGTCGATTTAGAAACAGCGTCACTTCCTGGGCTCAAACCGTGGAAACGCCTGTCAACAGACCGGAGAATTGATATATCTTCCAACCCCGTGGGTGCTCAATTGACTACATAACTTTGGTGTATATAGCCAGTTTACATTTACAAGCAGAAATGTTAGTTAGACTCCTGTGGACGGTCCGTATCACACTGAACTTGGGCGCGGACAGCCAAGAAGAGAACCTTTCCTCCCATCAGTACGTGGCGAAAGGACCAACAGACCCAAACTGACCAAACAAGTTCGTCATTTGATTCCTGGAAACAAACAAACAAACGGGAATTGATTTGTCGTTGCCCTCCAGACGCCATTAGGCGTGAGGGGGCACAACGGCAAGAAAATCTATTCGCTGTTGTCAAAAGACGCCACTAGGGTAGCCCCCCCGTCACTGGCCACTTGACTGTTTGCGGACGTAGGCTAAGGACGGAAGAAATGAAGACCAAAATTAAAGACATGGTCGCGTTTTGATCCGGTCATGCCTAAGGATAGAGATCACCTTATGCACAAACATTACTGCTCATAAAATATTACCTACAAGCACACGGTAGTCTATCGCTATTCCTATCTGGTAGTTCTTATATAAATTAATCATCCGCGCACTTAACAATATCGCTGTCATTATAACTAATAGATTGTCCCGCTTTGTTTGTTAAGTCGTATGCTATCTAAACACAGACACTTCCTAAAATCACACACATCGAACTATAATCCCCGTTGAGGTCTGATTCCGTCCATTATCCGTCGCGCGCTATGTATTAATTAGTCCACTACACGTCTCTTTCGTGTGATAAAGCGGGTGGTACACTAATCATTACTGAACCACTGGCACCAAAAAAGGCTACCCGTTAATTCCACTGGTTCTAACCTCCTTGAATTTGGAACAGGCTTTATGACAGTATACCTAGGACGTCATGGGAACATACTGAGGGCTATGGCATTCCACGCAGCCTAGTGTCAATCTACAAAGCCTCTATGCCAACTTTTCGTGTAGTGTTGGCAGAGAGCCTAACCTTTGCGGTGCGAAGCAGGAGTAGACAGGGATGCCCTTAACCACCACTCTATTTTAGCAGTCATAGCTAGGGTGATGCGCAGACAAACAAAAGGCAGTCCAACAAGGAGGAAATAAGTTGGACTCCAATTATCTACATGGAAGCTCTGGAATATGCCGATGCAATTGCCACTACTAGACCTTCACCCCCCACATCCAGGAAAAAACGGATTCGACTTAATAAGTTACGCAGAGTGGGGGCTCTGAACATCAACTTTAACGAAGTCAGCGGTCATGCCGCTAATGTGAGCAAACCCTGAGCACATCTACAGTAGGAATCAGCCACTGGTCCAGACAGCCACCTTAACCTCCCTAGGCAGCCTAGTACCACCGACAAAGACATCCCATCAGAAAGAATAGGCAAGACAGCTATTTTAGGGGGCCTAAACAACCTTGGAAGTCCTCTCCAATTACCGCACACGCTATCTGTGCTCTCTAATGGTTGGACATGTTGAGCGTTTACAGCGAAGGAAATGGACGAAATTGTCCTATTTTCACACAACCATGCTACGAAAATTCACGAATCATTATGGCCGAATACATCACCAACCAAGATCTGTTACTCGGAGCCAGACAGAGGAATTGCACACCAATCATATCTGGCAGTCCGCTGGGGTGGTTAGGCCATGTCCTCAGAAGAGGACCCCGATGATCACCCAGAACCGCTATGCATTGGGCCCCTAAAGAAAAACGATAAGGCGGCCAACCACACCAACTGGCGGAGGACTGTGGGAGGCTGAGAAGCGAAAGACATGACCCGCGTTAGGGCACTGTCCACGGAAGGCGCCGACGCGCACAGTGGAATCCATTTGATGATGCCTACAAAGCCGCCAAAGGCGTGATGCCACTGATGCATTGACGGTCGGCGGCTAAGGATCAAAGACGAAGATTAACCCTAGAACTCATTGTGCATTCAAGATGACACAAACTTTTAACACTTTAATCGCTTAAGCCCCAATATATATTACGCCAGAACTTTAGGCCTGAAATCCCCACGAAACTGATTACCACGTCTGTAACGTGCTCATTCGTGTAACATGTCATGTAACGAAGTGTGGTGTATGGTGTTTTCTCTTTCTTCTGTACAGCTCCACTATCAATCACAGAAGCATGTGGTTTGTGGTTGCCACAACTGTATTTGACCTAGTAGTTGTACGAGTCGTTGAGATCAGGCAATGCTGCCGTTCCCCGCTGTACATGGGTAATCCCTAGTCCTGAGTTAGGGCAGGCAAAGGCAGCTGTAAACAGTAGTTTCCCTCTAAGGCTCGGGCAGCAGGCCTACCCTTGGTCAATTCAACCGACGCAGGATGGTGATCTTATGAGAAGGACGTGTAGCGTTTGATTACCGCGATGGTGTATGGTTCGTGTTCTGACCAATCTACGCAGACTACCTTCACTTATGTCTACAAAGGCCCCAAAGCAGACTGTGGAATCTTTGTTTACACCTATTTTCTTTAGACGACACAACCTGGGACATACCGAGTACATCCTGGGGGGGGTATATGTTGAGCCAACATTTGCAGGCATACATAGTGAACCCCAATGTCATGCCACCTTATAAACTCATGGGTGTCCATCCATAGCTTCCAATGTCCATGTACATAATGGCCGCAATCCCCTATCTGACTCAAGGCGTCGTGAAGGGGATCGGTAAGTACACTAACGTTGCTTTATTAGTTCCTAGTTTATATATATTATGAAACAACGATACGTGGATTCTATCAAATTGAGATCTCCTTGCCACTTTCGAATACTAGATACAGGCCCCGTTCTTTGGCCCGTAGATTCACACCTAAGAAGACAGGAATGAAACATGGCCGCCTTTGCGTTGTCGCCTCACTCACTCACAGGAGGGCTATATATACGCCACAGATAATTTTGCATGCCCCTGCCTACCTTCTTAAAGATCCTCCATTCTAGTTTCAGTAATCCAGGTAACTTCACGTCGACATAAATGCTGTCAGGCAGCCCGTCATCTTCGTCGATCAAAAATGACCCTAGGCGTTGCGCAGCCCCCAACCTTACAGCTAATGTTCTAACCGACATGAGACCACACACTAGGGTCTGGCCATACCCAGGAGTCCGCTCCTACCTGCTGCCGAACATTAGAGAGTCCTCAAACACACCCACAAGTAGGGACCACCATCTCCTAAGAAGAAACACCACTTCATAAATCATTATTTCCTTCTTTAAGCAAGTACCCGCCCATACACCCAATTGTCGTCCCGCCATGTCACGGTACAGCGGAATCATCCTCTTGTCAAGGACAACTCCTCCTTCCGCTCGAGCGGCCCCCTCAACACGAATCTCGTCTGCCTCCCCTCCAAACATTCCAATTTTTTTTATTATTTTTTTTCTGGACTGCTACTACTTGTCCTAATCATCAGTAAAAATCTGCATTAGGCCATAAACATCATAGCAACTTCAACAATTTTCTGGGCCTACCACATAAGTACGACATGCGTGCCATCTCCATGCGCCGGACTCAATACTCAAGACCGCTTACTCCTATATCAAACGTGTTAAAACCCTCATGGGATTATCTAGCCTTTCCCTAGCAGCTATTTTCCTACACAAATGAATGCAATGTCTCTAACTTTTCCCTAATAAATAGCCCTATCGAATTTTGTAATATGTGCGTCAAAATATGCACGCACAGATTCCCACACCCTCGGGACAAAACAATGGGTACATTTTTCTATTTTGAAACTCCATTAGGAGCACATACACTCGGGCAACAACGCACCCAACCATGCGCAGATGATAGCATAAGTTATTATGACCTTTTAGAGCATCGTACTTCTTAACGTATAAAAATATTTACCCGCGCGGTGACCCAAAGCCCCTACTACTACAATATTAGCAATGACACAATTTCCACTTTAGTTTATACATAAATTTCATCTTAGAATATTTAAAACCTCACAAAAGTTCATCATAAAGACGAATACACATTGATAGATCAGCGGTGCTCAATATCTCAATGAAACGGCTTGAAAAGCTCAAGATTCGTGTTACATATCAATGATATGGATATATTATCTCATATGTGTTACACATTTCAAAATAGAAACAACTGTATCAAAGTTGTATAACAGTTATGAATCATGTGGGCATCTAGACAAAATATCTGCCATCACATTTTCTGACCCACGGTATGCTTCGCACCGTAAAAAAAAAAATTTTTATGAAAAAAAAAAAAAAAAAAAAAAATGGCTGTAGAGCAATCGCGTATCGCGTTGATCTCGCGCTCTTCAGATTTTTACTCTGAATAGCCGTAAGAGCTTTCTGGTCAGTTTCCACAATGAAATGCGCGCCCAGAAGAAATCTTTGCCGTTTAAGGATTGACCAAACCATAGCCAATAATTCACGGTCTAGGACCGAGTAATTCTTCTCTGCGGCATTTTAATGTCCGGAACATATACACATCACCGGAATGCAGAGATCCAGTGTACTCTTGCCTTCGTGCAAGCTCCAAATCCCGGTGGATGAAGTTGTTCACTCCGCAGAATCCATGTCTTCTCCTATAGAAGGCCAATACTAGGATAGGTGCAGTAGAGAACATAGTTTTAACCTTATCCAAAGAGGATTGACATTCTTGAGTCCAGTGGACTACATTAGGAGACCCTTTCTTTAGCAAGGAAGAAAGAGGTGACATAATGGAGGACAGATTCGGAATGAATCGTCCATAAAATTGTATTAGACCTAAGAGACTTCGTACTTGCTTTTTAGTCATAGGAATAGAAATGTTAAGTATCTTACTTGTATTATGGTCTTCTGTTTTTAGGAACCCATGACCAACACGGTGTCCTAAGAAAGATATTTCGCTAAAACCCATACATGCTTTCGATGGTTTCGCTGTCAGGTTATGCTCGCGTAAGATAGACAATAGATTCATATATTCCCCATTTATAGTGCACGATCCAAGTATCCCTGACAGGACCGATGTCTCAGATACGCAAATGAATCTTGAAGCGATGAGCTAGGCATAGACGCATATGGTACGAATGTAGCAGGGGCGTATTCCACGACGAAAAAAAGGCCTGAAAATTCTTGGCATCGACCCCTAGGCGTCGAAAAGCAGTCCGGTATGGCGGTGTTCGGATCATGGACCTTGCCAATATTCCCTTAGACCAATCGAGTTTAGTAAAAGCTACTGAGCATTCGATAGTCTCGTACGTAGTATCTAGTAAAGGCTAGGTTCAGCATCAACTTTCGTTCCCTTGGTTCAATTTGCGAAATAATCACGCCAAGCCGTATGTTCTAGTCTTTTTTTAGTACAAACCCATCGGCGAAGAATTTGCTGCTGTGGCTGGTTCAATAATTTTTTAAACCACTATCATTCATCCCAAACTTTTCTCAACCTGTGCTTGACACTGTACTCGGGATCGGCTAGGTTGACTCTTCTAGGACTAGTGGTCAGTAGGCTAATGTCATGAAGACTGACATCAGTTTGACCAGGTATGTCAGAACGGACCTCCAGAAAAATTGTTCTAACCAAGTCGAAACCTGTTTCTGCTCTCCACGAGATATTACGGGAGAAATTGCACTCTTACCATGATTATTAGAGAGCAGCGGAATCTAGGAAGGTCGATTCACATCAGAGGGAAACTCGTTTCTATCCTGTATTCCTGACAGCGATGAGTACTGACCATGTTGGCCAGGGAAATGTCCGGTAGCTGGAAACCAGTTTGTTAACTAATCCGGACGTTCATGGAAAACCTGGGCGCTGTTGATGTGGAAGGTTTTATACGCATCCCGTCCCATATCGACGAACTGTCACCTGGCACTATATTGCTACAAATCATCGTGGCGGCCTATTCCCGGCACCTTGAGCGTCTATTTTTCCCTACAAGGTAGCCAGACCCCTGCTTTGACACATGGACAAAGTTGTCGCAAGCCATCTCTTATTATTGGCCACCTACCTTGCCTTCATTACGGCAAATTCAGAAGCAGCAGTTGCCCATATGATGCTTCACTAATCTTGTGTCTAAGAGCGCAGGACCTATTCCTAAGAGGATTTTATGATCATCGACAATATTATCCGCCGTTATCCGATCAAGAAGTAAGGACCTGGCCCCCCTCGCGGTTTCGCGCCAACAAGACAGTCACAGGGAAGAAAATCTGAATGTTCGTAAGCGACCTCTCTATATGCAAGAGCTTAGCCGCGGGTAACCCCTATCCCAATCAGCGAATGTCTTCTGTTCTCTTATCTAGAGGTTTTTCAGAGTTCTAATCGACGATCCACCATCCCTTTGGACAAAGGATGATACATATACTCAGCGATCTCTCTATCTTAAGAGTCGAATACTTGAGCATGGTATCCGATATGAGTTGGGAAACCAGGTGGTTAATTTTACTGTGGACATCCCAGACAGACGAAATATTAACCACGGCATCTGCGACATCCGCAGAGTTATGCTCTTTAGAGGACACAGCTCCGGCCACGAGAGCCCCTATCCACCACCGACCACAATAACTTGGTGGTCTACAAGCAGACATTATCTTCCATGGACATGCTGTCTATCGCCATTTTTAGAAAATGGTCGGCTATGGGCCACGTCTGCAGCCTGGAATCGGTGCTCATGGCGTGGCCCTCAGGATTTATCTCTATGGACATACATTACAAGATCGACATCGATTCGTATGACTTCCTTCCACAGCGGCCAAGAACGAATCAAGCACTCACGTTTAGTACGGGGAAAAAACCCCATCATCGTCCACCACACTGCGACTCCTGGAGCGTTGCAGTAAGCTTATTAATTCTCACAATTTTAGGCACAAGGCTTTGCGAATGAATGGACTTGCGGCGTATCTAGTACCATACGTACAAGTCCGCATCTTCCTCGTCCCTCCAAGCTTACCGCATTGTATCCTTATCGGATCACTTTTGATGGCCCGAGTCAGAACTATCTTACGAGTAGGCACATCATCCTGATGTTTTCTACAGAATCCTGGGCACTCTTCCCGGGATCCTTTGGGTTGCGCCTCATAAACATCAGACTGGGACGCTTGGGATATAACGCGCTTGAGCCCGTGATTATGCCTTTAGCCGAATGCATATAAACTTTTCCCAATTTAGAAATATTGCTGTGGAGGTGCATTCTTTCACTCCATGCTTGCGCCCCGAAGCTCAGATCAGCGATCGGATTCGGCAAGAGCCATGCTAGCACCTCTCCTGTAAAGAAAGGCGATCGCAATCTTGATAATGGCAGTGGCGAACTTCACCAATGTGCACCACCGTTACACTTTGACTTACATTGCCTGTAGATAAAGCAGGATTTACGGAGAGATTGCCTCACTCCGATGGTAGTGCACCCCGAATCGCACCGAATTGAAACGGAGTACCATCTTCTTAGGCCTCTATTGAAGACGAGGCGAGCACCCTTCCATTATGCGCGATTGACGCAGGGAGCGCGGGAAGCGGGTGACCGCAGCTTAAAGTAGACACTGTGGTTGGATCGAATAATGTTTTGCATTGCGAACACTCAGATGCTCTAGCAAAATCGAAAGCGGAATTTGCTACACTGTTGGAGTAATTTTTTCCTTATTGGATTACCGGCGTCGTGGAAATTCCTGTTGTGCCGAGTTCGCCTGGTAATAAGATTTTCCAGTTTTTGTGTTGTGCTCTATCCTCGGTTATGATTGTTCTATAATTATTATTTCCTGTTATAACCCCTGTTTGGGTATGAATCATAACTATTCATGCTCATAATCATCCCGTCATTCTACTGCGTATCACTGTCATATTGGTTCTTTTGTCTCCATGAAAGCACTGGGTAAGTTCTATAGCTCTCCTATACGAGAATTTCAACACTTCTGGGTGTACCCTCGCGTGTCGAGGACTATCAGCCCTATTCCAGTTCTTCGAAGAAGAACCCTGATTTGAGTGGTTATCTTGGTTTTGATCCTTATTCCAATTAACCTTTTTATCAAATTTATTTTTAGCTCCTTGGAATTTGTGTGAGTAATTCTGATTATATTCGGTTGCCGAAGCAACTGGCATACTCTCTTTAATGTTAGAGTTACTAAGAATCATGTCAGGGTGTGCCGTGGCATACTGGTCACAATATTCTTCCATTTGCTTTATTGTACCAGGTTTACGCTCATGTAAGAACTCTAGGAATGATTTATTTTCCGAAAGACCATGACCTTGTCTCTTAGTCAATTAAATCCGTAAGACCATCAAATGTTTTCTCTATTTTGGATAATTCAATCCATCGTGTGAAAAGTGTAATTCGTGCTTTTGTGACTGATTTCTGAGAATTTCTAAACCTCTAACCTCAGGTTCTCATTGTTTTTATAAAACAAATGGTCCGATAACCTTCCTCTCGAAAGCTGATATTTTCCTTTATCAGAAGATGGCCCTAATAGCATCTTAATGACCTGGTCGGCCATCATTCCAACCAAACATTTCCCTTATAAACTTACGTCCAGAGACTCCCCCTTTTTAGTTTTTAAGACACAAATACTGATTCACATTTACTTGTGATTTGTCAAAATTCATCTATGAGCTGCGACAGCACGTTCATATATCGTGTTTGCATATTTGAGGGGGAAGCTAGTCGGCTGGTGGATGGGGTACCGACATGTCCGGGTACAGGGTACGTGGACAAAAACTTTGGGGTGTAATGGTAATACAGTGGATACAAGGTAGCGTTTACACCCAGGCAACAAAGGGGACTCTGGGGGTTGGGGAGAGTTCAAACCTTTGGTGGGAGGGTGTGAGGGGAGCGACTGGCATGCCGGAAGCAAAGCTGAGATGCGGGAGGTGGGACTCGACACAGCCACGTTCGAATCTGGGCGGGCGGGGGCAGCGATGCTGGGATCATCACTGGCAGAGTGGAACGGGGCGGCTTTGCATGCGTGAGAGTTGGGCTGAGGGAGGATGGCACTTACCACCAGGATGTTGGGGGGAGGGGCACATACTTGTCAATCTAGGCGTTGGGGGGGACTCGGGATCCAGTTGACTTTAGTGCTGAACGGAGCTTCGGGAGCTTCTCTCTCATAATTTTTTATTGTTCAGCAGAAGCGGCAGCTTCAATAGGGATGATCGGCAGAAGCGCGCTTCGAGGTGTAGCTGAAGTCAGCCACAAATCTCTTTCCTACCGACAGGATTGGGGGTTTCGTTGGGGTTCTTCAGCAGCAGCTCAGCTGCTTTTTCTAAGCGGCACTGCAGCCAGACAGCTGGAGTTTCTCTATCCGCGGCATGGACTTATGCTTGCCTGATGCAGGGGAGGGAGGATGCAGCTTTGCTGCTTACGGGAGCAGGTGGACCTTTTTTCTTATTTGAAGGGTGCGCTCAGCAGCCGACTATGCCTTGTACTTTCACACTAAGCTTGCATCTTGCAATCCTGAAATTTACTCCAGCATCTATCTTCTTTTTGTTCCACTTCTGCTTTCATTTCATTTCTCATCTTTTTGTTTTTTTCTTCTGATTTTCTGCCATAGCAACTTGCGCCGATGACCATTCTTTAACTCTTGTCAGACTTATACAAGAGGTTTTCCTTGAGCAATAAAGTAATCTAATGTAGACCTTTGTCTTCTTAATTCAGAAACCTGAAAAAGTTACAAAACTTACCTTATTTCCTTTACTGGGCGACACGTCTATACAGATTAGTTTCGTGATCAAAGTGTCTGGTAAATTTTATTATCATATCCCACTGATAACATGCGTCCTTGTGGGCACCCAATAACTGTATCCTCAAATTACATTGGGAGACCGCTTACACAGGGTCTTTTATACCTTCGTGGTCGATCACAGCCTCATTGCGTACTGTGGCCAATCTACCTTGTATATTCCCCACAGTGGGAGCAAGATTCCACAGGTTTGTATCCTTACTGTATCAATGATCCCTTGTGTACCTGTGGCCCCACCTCTTTGTATCCCCCATAATTGGGCGACACGCATAACCAAGGTCAAGTATACAAACTGTTCCACCCTTGTCTTGAGTACTGTGGAAAATATGAATTCAATCCAATCACTTTGGGGAGACGCCTTCTAAATGTCTTGGTTACATTTGTATATACCAATAATCCTCATAACGTACTGATCTGTCCTAAACTATCTAAGTGTAATTCACTCTCCTCTCAGTCAACTGTCCACTATCAGACCATTACACTAGCGGACCCAAGACCAGACAATTTGACAACATATGCAGAGATCCAATTAAATTACATAGGAGAATGCAAAAACACATGATCACAGACTCTGTTGAAGCTACACTTGCCCCTAAGGCTAAAGACCCCTCACGCCACAGAATCTACACATCCGGGTGTTAAAGACTAGAATGAAAGGAAAGCTGAGGACCTACACTTATCCAAACCAAATCAAATAAAACTAAAGAAAGAAAATATTACACATACCAAAAAGCACACAGTCGTCACCGCTAACCCACTCTTGCAAAATGTTGCATGCAAAATTCAACTTCGCACTTGCCCCTCCGCCAGCCCGCCCAAGACCCTAAACTATTTGGTATTTTTTCTCGTCACCTCCATCCAGGCCGCAAACCCACATCACAACCCAATATAACCAATCATAACTAACAATAATTCCATATACAATCAACAAGTGTGTATAATATAATGAACATGTGTTGTCGTAGATGTATGTACAGTATGCCTTCAGATTTAACACCCAACTTCGCCTACCACTATATAGCGAACTTCGAATTGATTTTAAATGTAACATGTACCATTATTATGAGCACCCATAGCGATCCACCGAAGAAATTTGACTTTTTATGTTAACATAGCTCTCTAATACAGCAGGATAAACACTCACTAGATTAGAAACACTGATGTCTGTGCCTCAGTCACCCAGTGAGCCGCTATTGCTAAACATAGAGGTCCGAACGGTCAAGCTGACCATGCATGTCTAGGTGTCCTATGGTGATGAAGTGGTACACACACTGTTCTTGCCCCAGTCCATGTGCTTCTCACCCAACAACGCCTGCGTAGCTGGGACCCCGAATCTGGCCCTCCCCCTGTAACAGTGTCCACAAGTCCCCTGTCCCTGTACCCCGAAGGATTGGTGTATGGTGAGTACGCTTTAATCTGTTACCCCTCCCTCTCTCACTTCCCTGTAGCATAGGTATGTGGTGCCCCTATGTCTAATGTCCATTGTAGTGTACAGAGTTGTTGAGAACAGCATGCTCCAGTCTACCCAGCTGTCATGGGTACTCCCCCTAAGTCCTGAGTTAGGGCAGGCAAGGCCGCTGTAACAGTATTATCTTCTAAGGCTCCAGGGGACGCAGGCCCTACACTTGGTCAATTCCACCCCGACGCCGGCTGGTGTTTATCTGGCGAAGGAAGTGTCGGTGTGATTACGCGAAACTGGTGTACTGTTCGTTGTTCTGACCACTCTAAGCACTCATTCACTTCTGTCTAAAAGGCACATGCAGACTGCTGGCCTCTTTGTTTACCAGTTAATTATCGACGCACACCCTGGGACATACCGATTAAAATATGGGTTATGTTGTGCATCCCTATTGCAGGCATCATAGTCAGATCCCAGTCATGACACATTCATAAACTAATAGGGGTCAGATACGATCGACATCTTGACTTCCAAATGCTCCATTCTGCATACATCCATATGGCTAGGGCAATCCCTACTCTTGACTAAGCAGCGCTCCTCCGCTACAGTGGACCACCCAGGAGGATCGGTGGTCTCATAAGTAACTAAAAGTTGCCTTCTGATGTTCACACAGCTTTATACTCCAATATGTGCAATCCACGATAAGCGGGCTTTTCTATCCACACTAATTGAAGATCTTACCCTTGCCACTGTCCCTGAATAAATAAGATACATAGCCCCGTTTCTATGGGACAGTGATTCAATAAATTCTGATGACAGGAATGTTAAATCATGGCCGCCCCTTCTTTGAGTTGTCGCTCACTCACTCACAGCGAGGCGCCCTATATATAAGCCACAAGTTAATTTGCCATTACATATGCATTAATTTCTTAAAAGTTCCTCCATAACAGTTCTACAGTAATCCAGAAAAACCGTAGGACCTCATTGCTGCTGTATGGAGCCGTCATCTTCGTCGATTACACACCAGACCCTAGCGTTGCGAAGCACAAACACTTCGCTAGGTTCTAACGGACATGAGATCCCTCAAAATAGGGGGTTGGATTACCTTGGAGTCCGAATCATACATGATACCGAAATTCGAGGTCTCAAAACAAACTCTAGTAGCGACACAAATACTCTACAGCGCAAAACCACTTCATACACTCCTTTTATAACAGCATGTTACAGCCCTTAAAACTGCGTAACCGCCATAGTAAACGGTACATCGGACCTCATCACGACTTGTCACGACCAACTCCTACCTTCCGCTCGAGGGCATAAACCCGAAAATGTACCTGCCTACCCATCCAAAATATACCATATATGACTGATTCTACTTTTCTATAATATGTAATAACATATGGCAAACAGGCCATAACCATAAAAAGGCAAATTACATCTCTTTTCTGGCCCTACCAACTAGTAGGCCAAGAGTGCCATCACCCTGCGCCGATCCCTATCAAAGAACGCTTACTCCTTACAATCACAGTGTTAAACACAAACATGGTCTAATCTCAGACTCTTCCATAGTCAGCTTTATCAAACACAATGATCTGAATTGTCTATCTCTTTTCCTCTTAATCGCCCTCTCGATTTTTGTAATATGTGCGTCAAACAATGCACGCAACAACGTCTATACCACAGATTCTCGATAACGTGTTTAGACTTCCGACCAAATTCTTAGCCACAGCTGCTATACCCGATTTGAGAAGACGCAGTTTAATCCTATTTTATTATGATCTCCAGAGGATGTTAATTTTCACACTCTGATACAAGCAGAGAACTCTGAATGACCAAACTACGTTCCCCAGATAAAGGTTCGGTCGCTCTATCGGGCCATTGCTACAACGACAACAGAGGCTTAAACAGTGTACGGGCCTTCCTTCCCAGATATTCCTCGTTTCTCGAGATCCCCGAGTAAACATTCCTGTATGTACGACATCAATGGACTTCTCGGGGACTTTGTTTTAGCCGTGCGGCTCCTTCAAACAGAGGTCCAATGTTTCCACGTGATCTGTCTGGTGACTGCTGCTTGACAGATCAGCTGCATGAGACACACAAGTCACAACCCAGCTCCCCTCACCGTTCGGATTGGCAGGGTATTATCGCGGAACGTTGGTCAATTAGTCTGATTGTTTACGTCTTAAAGCACAGAGGCGTGGTTTCAAGGGTCTTCATGGAGGCTGTCCACTGCATGACTTTGCTACTGAATCAATCACGCCACGGGTCACGACGGCTGCTCGGGCTACTGTAGGCATATTTCCATTAGCGTCAAGTAATTATCCATAATCACCATTTGCCAGTAGTCAGAACTCGGCTCTGACACAAGTCTAATTATCTCTGCACTTATTTGTTCCCAAACTGATATGATTGCACACACACCGCGGATGTTCTAAAAACATTAGTCGCGTCAACACAGGTTCTCACAACATCTAGCTATTCTTCCATCGGAACACGCCCCATTCTATGCACGCAACATACTACTTTACACGATTCAAATATACCTACTTTTAGATGTATTTTGAACAACTTAATTTTACAGATTTAGATTCCGGGAAATAACCAAATTATCCGAGTATAGACTCATCCATTATCATGATTTCTGCTGTTTTGACTGAAACTGTCCATAGCTCTCTCCCTTAACTCGAACATAATCATTTCTGGCCTGTCTTGCTGGAGCACCGCCCCGCTTCTGCCTGCGGGCGGCAGCAGTTAAATAGTTAAGATTACCAATAATCACCTAGAACGGTGCATCGCTTACTTCCGTGGTAAACATGGTTGCTTCACAGCCTACAATCTGCGTTTGATTCTGGGCGAGTGGGTACAATTTGTGTGATTTTAACAATTAAACTTCAATATACCTCTTCAGATTTTGTACGTATGTCATTTTGTTAATTATATCTCCCACCTGAATGATTATATGACGGTTTTAACTTGGTAGAAAGAGCAAATGGAAAAGAAGACACTACGTACCACCATAGCAATGTGTTTATATTCCAGGCCATGAGACCAGACATCGCACACACCCTCAATCCTTATCCGTTCATTCTTGACTATTTATTGCTGCGGATCCGTGTTATCATTGATTACAAATGAAGTCATACTCTAACTGGATCTCCGAGTAGTGGATCGGAAGCCTAGCCTTCTCGGCTACGAGCGCACAAAAAAGATGGGTCCGTGTGCCGGTTGCGCACGATAAAAATCCTTTGCAGTTGGCGATCATAAATCGTACGTCAACGGCCGCTCCCTATGGACAAAAAACAAATTAAAAACTACCCACCACAAAAATCGTCTAGAATGTGTTTTAATTCTGATTCACACATTGAGAACCTGCCGCTGGTGCTCGGAGTTCGTGCCAGTGGCTGAGATCTACTTGTGTGATTATAAGGGAGGGCGATCGAGCACTGCTGGAATTGTCCGTGTGCAAAGAGATGGTCTTCTAACAACACCAAACCAAACTCCCGGAGTAGCAACCTCCTCATGTGAACAAAATTGCTCAGCACTCATCGCATACGCCCAAGGCTTTGATCGTTGGCTTCTTCAAATTAGGTTCATCTTTAGTGCGGCACCATGTGTGTCAGGAGTAACGAAACGAATGCGTGAGCAGGGAGGACAAATCATTCCAAACCAATATTACATCCCATGCTATTACCAGATAGGAACATCCATATGTCGCCACTAAACTTTTAGTCCAGCCCTGGCACCGTCCAATTTTGATAGAATCAAACAACAATTTCTCACCCGGGACAGATAAGATAAGGGCCATATAAGCTCCAAGGACAGTAGATACCAGGACCGATAAGATACCAGGACAGATTTTTTTTTTTTTTTTTTTTTTTTTTTTTTTTTTTTTTTTTTTTTTTTTTTTTTTTTTTTTTTTTTTTTATTTTTTTTTTTTTTTTTTTAAAATACCAGGGACAGAAACAGATACCAGGAGATAAGAAAGGGAGACCAGGACAGACAAGCTACCAGGGAAGATAAGGATACCCGGGACAGATAAGATTACCCGGACAGATTCAGCACGGGGACAGCTAAGATCCCAGGACAGCTACGGGTTCATCAAACTAAGGCTACACGACCACAGAAGACTTTTCAAGCTTTGCGAAACTCTTAATCAACATGATGAAATCCTTTCCAACCAAGCAAAACTACGACTCTTACTAAAATCATCACGTCAGTCAATGCACAAGGCCCCCAACAACCACAAAACAACAAAACACCCACGCATCCACCCACACCCAAGTAGTTCACGACATTCAAACTGGGTAGACTTGCTAGAAAAGAATGCCCTGAAATTAGTGCGGGACCGGGTTAACGAATAGGTACATGCGGACTCAGAACCCGGCAAGTGGCCCACTGGGACAGTCGAATCGAAGACCAGGGACAGTAGCTTAGGAAGCACAGGGACAGTAGATTAGACGAACCGGGCCAGAGTAGAATAGGCGAACAGGGCCAGTTTAGATTAGCGACCCGGGACCGTACGATTAGACCACCGGGACGTAGATTAGGCCGAACAGGGAAGACGATACGCCAACCCGGGCCGTGATTAAGGACGAACAGGGCGTAGAATAGACGCAAGGGACAGGTAGATACGCGAACCGGGACACGAAGAATTAGGCGGAACAGGGACAGAAGATTCGACGAAACCCGGGACAGTAGATTAGACGCAAGGGACAGTGATTCGACCACCGGGACCAGTCGATAGACGCACAGGGCCCGTAGAATCGCCCGACCCGAGCCCTTCGCATGACGCCCAGGGCCAAAAGCTTATACGACACACTGGTAATGGTATGACACACACACATAGGAACCCATCCTGAAACGCAATACAAGCTGTTTTGTTATCAAACCCACGGATTAACAGAATAAGGTTCGCTGAAAAAACTCGGCGCGAGAACTGGCGCTAGCACATACAACGATGCTGAAAGACCCCCACAAATTTTGAAGCTCCGCGAGCGGGGACTTAGCAAGAGTATGGCCCTGCCTATCACTGCTTAGAGAGGTGCCGACAATAAGAGCGCGACAGCACCCATGGGCTTTTGTGCACGAATGCCTCCCCGCGCTAGCCGGCCTTGGCTTCCGCGGATCTGGCCAATCGCTCTGCTGAATTTCTGCTATATGTACAGTTGTTCTTACATAACTATGTCAAACAAACCAGCTTATACAACTTATGACAACACCCCTATTGACACAACAACTAACATATAGCATTTCCAGTTCAGCTAGTATAGATACACAATAATGGCCGGAAATACTTTGTGTCCAGTAATGAATATGGACATAAGGAACAACACAGAGTATGGACGGGTAGGTTACAGTCTCGGATGAGTGAACAGCATTAATATAGGCTCATCATGTAAATTGTATTTTGACATGAAATCCATGCTAAAACCAGATGAATTGTTCTAAACAGCTGGCTTAATGCAAAAAAAAAGTACGAGGAATGAGGCGATCATCAAGCCCCTAGGGTGGGTCTCAGGCTCCCTGGGGAAACTAAAAGGGAAAATGATGAATTTTTACGCTCAATATACTCAGTCCTATATCTACATCTCCTAACCTGCAACTCCCTCCCCCATGAAAATACTTTTATACAAATGATCGTTTCCCTTCTACGGTGAATGTGACGAGGTTTGGAAGAGCGAGTGCAAACAAAACCTCTCGGCTAGTCTTACCTCTTGGCTGGTTAAGTAAATTCCGCAGTCTTCAAAGATTGTCCCACTCATGTCCTGTCGCAACGGGACTTGGAAATTACTTGCCGATTGGATCCCTGGCTCTTAGTTTCCTGCTTGGGTGGTAACGAAAGTAATATCCCATTCTGCAGACATGGCTACACCATCTAGTTGGATGTTCTCACTTACGGGTCCGCAGTCAGGGTGGCTGATTTTCAGGCCTTGCCGTATCGTTGGTGCGGACATGTCTGCCTATGTTTGTTACTTCAACCACCTTCCTACAGATTACCTCATTTCTGAGATTTAGATCTGGCTTTTGTGGGTTGTAGTGCATGTTGTACCTTTAACCTGTACTCGCATACCTCAAATGTCACACGTAACTGGGACATGAGTCGTGGGAGCGGCATACAGTGTGGAGCATTCGTTTTCGTCCGGGTCTCTTTGACTGAAGTATCCAGCAGATTTCGAATGCTTGGAAAAAACCGTGTCCTTGCCTTATCTTTTTTGTTCTTCGAGCCCGGCCAACTCTATCTTTGCCTAGCTCTGCTTGCGGTACCTAGTCGCTGTTCCGAGTGAGGGTTAGGGGAAGGTCCTCCAACGTTTACGACAGGGACTGGTCATGACGCGGTTGAAAGCTGGGCCGGGGGACAGTGCTAATGGGATTAACGACGTTCACTGACTGAGTGGTACTTATGGTGGCGGTGGAGTACTGCCTTTACGTTCCGTCTCTTCTTAGCTCATCCTCCTCATAACTGCAGCAATAATCTGGACTGGAAGATTTGGCTGCATGTTGCTGAAGATCAGTTCCGGCAATATAACCTGTTCATAAATGCCAACTCTGGTGAAATACAGACCTGTTAATCCGTTTGGCACTATAGGTCTTTCTTGTTCTCACCTCATTTCTTGCAACCGACTTATAGTACAGGCTACCGGTATGAAGTCGCAAGAATCCGAGATGCAGGGCTATACTTGTCTTCCTGGTGGGGCCCAACACGGGGTCAAAGTTCTGACTCGGACTTTTGGTTTGGACCCTGTTACAAACAATTTCTGCCAAGTCATGTTAGAAGCTACACGAGAGCTCTCATGGTATTGTATAGCAAGAGCCTTTTACTCAGCAGTCTGGTGTGACACATTCGGTTGGGAACACTACGGTATTTGCATCGGAACACCACCTGCCGACCACATGCACACATATATGCTCACATCGGGTAAAGTATTGCTGATTTAAAAATATGGGACCCTTCAAATCGCCGATTGCTGACCTTTATAAACCAGTTTCCACTGAATGTACACAAGCTGGATATGGTAATCCAAGATGGCATTTGATCACCTCGATGAACTCGAATACTATTTGATGGCAATCTCCCACTGGCTGAGTGTGTAAGGATTCTAGCAAGATAGGATAGGGAGGCTCCTTTAAGAGGACGTAGGTCCGCCGTTTTGCACCCCTGGTACATAAGCATTTCTGGAAGAATTGAAAAACGGAATCCGCCCTGCTGCACTTGACCTCATCTGCTGAATTTCTGCACGATGCTGCTTGTAGATGGTTATCTCTGTCGGCAGTCAATCTGATGACGCACTGGAACAATCACTCTGTCTATGTAGTCTATCGCTCTGACCGTCTCCTACCCTCGCTGCTCTGCATCATGGTTCTGAGACAGCTAGATACTGGAGAGCCCATTTCATAAACTTATTTGTGGGGTCGGTTCAGCTCGACACAGACAATAGCTTGTCTTTCTTTTTCCAAGATGATAAGCTCAATTGTCATTCGTTAGTCTTCTTAAGCGTTCCCCTGACAGCAATGTTCCTGGTTATTTGCTGTATGTGTGTACCCTAGCTGGTCTCCAAATTAGGCGTTGGCAGCTTCTGAATTGCTGCTAAAATATTGTAGACTTTGCATACTGTTGCTAGTCCTAAATTCACTATTCATCAATGTAGACGTGTTTTTCTGCCTGTGGTTTTTGCACTACGTATAGTTCTCGGGACCTTGTCTCATTTCAGGTCTCTTGGTAAACCCTTTCTCTTTCGATTGTCCTTGAGTACCAAGATAAAGCTGTTCCTTTCTCTTGTCCCAAGTCTGCATTCATTTTTTTTCATGTCGCGGATTTTGACTGTAATATTCTTACATTTTTGACAGTTAAGACAAGTTCGTAAGTTTCACTTATGTGCGTTGTTTTGTTACTGTTTATGTTGTTTGGTTTCCTGTTTTCCTGTGTTATTTTGTAATGTCCCAGAGTTGATATTTGATAGGGCTTTATACGTAATACTAAATACGATAGAACCTAAGCATTGGAGGAATGTGAGAAAAGCCTTAAATCTAGGAATGATCCATGAGATAATGAGCTTTCCATACTGGACACTTTCAGTTCGACGCCTTAGTTTCTTTTCTGAGGAAATCTTACTTTCTGGTTCTTGACCTATTAACTGAAGTGCGCCAGTTTTTTTTATTTCTTAAACGTTTTTTGTGGACATATCCCGGTTAAGATCCATTGCTCTGTTACTTTTGCTTCGTCGAGTGTTTTAGTTCTCTGTTTGGACTTGTCTATTGTATTATCTTAAGTATGTTATTTCTCTATTGACTATCTATCTATTTATCCGGTCTATTTCTATATAGGTTACATTTATCAATTATTTATAATTAAAATATATCCTTATTTATCTAATACTATCTATGTTATCTATCTATTTTGACTGGTCATGCTTGCTTCTTGTCGGTCCTAGTCGGAATGGCTTTTCTCCCGCCCGCATTCAATAATATTACGTCCCATTTAGTCGTCACGTCGCGTTTACCGTCCGTCCGAAATTGATTGTTTTAACTTGCTGGGTGGTTTTTTACGATTAAATTTTTCCTCTACATAATCCAGCCGCTATTTCGCTTAAACACATCAAACTCCTACGGCGTTAATGAGGGCTGTTATTATCGATTTATTTTCTATAAACCTCATTATTTTCCACTAAGACAAAATTATCCTATATTTTATCTTTTTATCTATCTATGCTTTCTATATATATATATCTCTCTAAACCTAATTTTCTCTTATATATATCTATATATTTTTATTTCTATCTATATTATATTATATATATATTCTTTTTTATCTATCTAACCCTATCTTATATATATCTTCTATCTTGTCCTATCTCATTATATCTATCTAGGATTAGCTTTTTAAACGCATTTCGAGACTACATCTTTAAACATTCTTGTCCCAACTTCCACTTTGCGAACGATAATTTCATTGGGACCAATAGATAATTTAATTATCCCGCTCCTTTAGTCACGGCATAGTCTTTTTACACAATTTTGTTTTATTGTATATACCACAACTGGGGCGCCTCCTATTTACAGTTTTTTGATCTCAGCTGTAACACCTAGGCTCTAATTACTGAGACACTAAATGCTTACATTTATTAACTCCTCTTTTTATCACTTGAATTTTAATGGTTAAAATTAATTACTGCTTTTTAATGCTTAGTGAAACTTTCATAAGGATTTTTAGAGGAATTCATTTTTAATTACTAATTCCATTAAATATGAGACCAAATTGTTTTTTCAATCAAATGATAGATTCACTACAGTGTAATTCTATTCTGAGCCATTTTTTGGTTCAAGTTTTAGAAAATTTTCTGGGTTATTACAATTTCCCATTTATATTCCTACACTTTTTGCTTAGACCGCCTAAAGTTACACCCTCATTTTTTCACCTTTATTATTTGTACTACAAAGCATTCTAATTTTTTTTTTTTTTCTTTGTATGCTAATTCCCATTCAATTATCAATTATCCACACTGTGCAGGATTTTCAATCTATGTGAGGTTTTTATTACATACATAAAATGCTTGCACTGAGCACTAACCACCCAAATTTACAACCATTCCATACCACGTAGAGTGTCATATCCATACACGGCGCACGAACACATTTATTCTACACAACAATATTACAACGCAATCTATTAGTTAAAACGTATTCACTTATTTCAAGTTTTGTTTTTTCTCCATTTTTACTTTCATCAGGTTGTATCCAAATTTTACAACATAAAAAATAAATGTCGAAACAAGGTTTTAATTACTGTGGCCCAATTTGAATTACCGGTTTTTATTTTACTTTATTATATTATTTTTATTTTTCACGGGCTAAACTAAATAAAAGTAAAATAAAGTCTAAAATGGCCATCGGGGGTACGGACGTTACAAAAATATACTACCTCGTCAAAAGTAAAGGGGGCACAACCTATTATTATTTTCAATTACATTTTCATATAGACTCGCCTTAGCCTGATTTAAATTGAAGGATTTTTTATTTAAAATTTGGGTGCACTATTCTTCCTCTGAACAGTCCTCATATGCACGTTAAGCATAGAAACAACTCACCGACAAACCATGGTGATCATATTCATTGCACACGGACAGCTCCATCAGTGCTGTGATCTCCTCTCTAAGATCAGCACAAGGAGGATCTCTAGTACAGTGCACGAAACCCGAAGCACCGGCGAGGATCCCAGTGTGTGAATACATGGAATCACACATTCTATAAATATTTTCGTGGTGGATAGGTTTTCCTAATTTTAAAAATTTTGCATAGGGCAGCGGCCGTATGGCCTACTCTTTATGATTTCCAACTGCCGAGGGATATTTTAACGTGCGCTACTTGCACACGGGACCTCGTACTTTTTGCCCTTATTCGAGAAGGCTAGGCAATCTAATCTCACATCACTTATATATCCCTGTTCTGGTAGCGAACTCGGGTACCTTTAGAACTAGAGGCGGACGCATACCTCTTAGCCACTCCAACTCCCATTTGGTTGGATAGGTGTGAAGAAAAACAGTTTCACGATTCACCATTCCGTTTACAATTATGTTACGATAATGGAGAGCTATGGTAGTTGTTAACAGGTCATTTGGTTTGGTTCGATTTTTACCTTCTTGTGGCGAGGCGCCGTTCTTTTCAAAACCTATTTGGATTTTTTTTTTCCCTTTAACCCTTAACCAGCGGCACTTGGGCTTTCAGCCCTATCGGACCCAATGACCCATGTCCATTGCGAGGCCTTGCGGGAAACTGAGGACTTTCCTTCCAACCCGGTCAGAGAGCTTCGCTCCTTCCCCATCCACACTTAGGGTTTACTCACGGTATGCAGATTCAGGCTATTCAGTCAAATTTTCAAGGCCGTAAAAACATTTCTTCCAACGCTAACGCCCGGTTTGGTTCAACCATGTAACACTCGACACGCTCTCTTAAGGTCGCCAGTACACAATCGACGCCGAGGCCACCAATTACATCCAGGGCGGCTCCAACCTATTTGGATATAATCCAGACGCATTTACCATCCAAAAATAAGTATAATACCAATTGTAATAACGTCACTGCTAACCCGAATCAGCGATTTGATTAGATTTTAAGTCCTGAATAAACGGACTAACATTATCTATCTGCTAGCCTAAAAGCCCTTAGTATCGGGACTCGCCAGTCTACGCCAACGCTACCCCTAGCTAAGGTCATCTTAAAAGAATATAATAAATAAAAATAAAACATAAAACAACACACAAAGGTATGTTATCAGGCACTCAAAGAGAAATAAAAAAATAGAAGACCAGACAACAGAAAAACAACAGAAGTGATAGGTTTACCGGAAATCGAACCATGACCTTCCGAACGGCATCCACCCGCCTAGCCACGGAGCTCCTGAATGTTTTTGCTCTGGGAATGATTACAGCTCTCTTTGGGAGTTAAATATTACTGTAGTTTTGACTATGACGTGTGTGATAAAGATGTATGGTGGTAAATGCTTTTGTTATTTTAATTCTCATATGTGCTTTAGTTACCACCGACTTCATCTAACACACCTCAGGTATTGTTATAGGAAATGAGAATAGTCACAAAGAAACGAATGTTGCAATATTCCCAAGGACATGTTTTTCAATAAAGATTTGAGATGTCTTGAGTTAATCTTGAGTTAATGGTCTCATTTCTCTTCTCACAACAGAGCCCAACTCACCTCCGCTAACGTGCGCCTAATGTTCGGGATTGTGGGTACAGCCAATACAATTTGTCGTCACGTGGCTGAATGTCCAACTTGTCCGTTTCGGCCCAGGTGTATTCCGATTGGACAGGTAGGATGAAGGTAACGTTACTTTCTTGATACCTTTATACTTATTTGATATAATGTTTTTCACTCAACGTCCATCATTTATATTTCATTTCTTACAACTAATTAATTTTGTTAGTCCAAAAACAATCAGTAAGTTATCAAACAATCATTTAATCGATTTATGTCCATGCCTGTTCAGTTCCCACATTAAATAAAAAATCGATGTACTTCTAACTATTAAAGTCAGGCTGGTATTGATTGTACAAACGGCCAGTTAAGCCAAGCACCTTCCGGAAACAGAGACACACTTATTATAGGAGCAAAATGTTCATTCCTTCAAAATCATCACTGTTAGCTTTCCACAACGCTTAGGCCCTTCAACAAACTTTCTGTCCCATTGCCATTAGATCAAAGTCTTTCTTTTTCTTCATCCCCTTCATGCCTGACTCCAGTTTTCTCTATCTCCATGTGTACTTTGATCGTCCCATCTACCTCTCTTACCTCGGAGATTCCAGAAGAAGGTCTGCCTGGTAACGCCATCTACAGGTTTCCACAATGTGTGACCTATCCATCTTTAATGTCTTCTTCTCATCTCTTATTCCACTGGCCCTTGTCTAGTTCTTGTCAACAGTTGCACACCATTGATCCTGTCATACCATTTCACTCCTTGTTGTCTACGCACGCACTCATTTATGAAAGTTCTTGTAACTTTTTGGATGTTGCTTTTTTCTGTCTACGTTTCAGAATAAAATGTTGGTGCTATATTAAATTCGTAAATAGCAAAGTCAATATAAGATAGGAAACTCTTATATTAAGAGCGAATACAACAGGCATCATTATGCTTCTATCTACAACTCTGCCAAGAATAATCTTGTGCGAAGGTAGACACCTTTCAAGGCCCATATTAGATACTCTAGAGTTTTGGCCACTGTTGGACCACTACTGCAAAGCACGGGAGGCAATTCCGTGACATATATATATATATATATATATATATATATATATTTGATAAATATATATATATATATATATAATATGTAATGTATGTATAATATATAATATATGTATGTAACGCCCATATATACTAGATAAAATATATATATATATATATATATATTTATATAAATTATATATATAATATAATAAATATTAAAAAATATATATATTAAATATATATATTTAATATATAATTATTTGTATGTATGTATTTGTAATATATATATATTATATATAATATATATATATTATATATATATTAAAATATATATAATATTTCCCTTATATATCTGATACCATATATCATGGGTAATATAATTTATTTATAATTTATACCCTATATATATATATATATATATATATATATATATATATATATATATATATATAAATATTTTTATCCCCCCCCATAAACACACAATATATTTTTCACTGTTTTCTGTCACATTACTTCTCCAGTATTATTATCTTTGACCTTTCTAAACACCCCAAGTATTAGCATTCATCATCAACAAATTTGCCATGGTCCTCCATAAGCTTAAGGTTTAACGTGTCTTCCTTTTTCATTACTATTTCTGTCTCCAGTTAGTCATTTCCATGTGTTGGTTCGATTATATCTTCTCGTACACTCTGTGTTTAAGAACAAGGACCCCTCGTTGTTAACTTTATCAATAGTTTTCCTCCATGAGTTGTTCGATTATATCTTCTCGTAAACTCTGTAGTTTTAGGGAACAAGGACCTCGTGGTTAACGCTATCAATAGTTTTTCCTCCATGTGTTGTTCGATTATATCTTCTCGTACATCTGTGTTTAAGAACAAAGACCTCGTGGTTAACGCTATCAATAGTTTTTCCTCCATGTGTTGTTCGATTATATTTCTCGTACATTCTGTTTTAAGAACAAGGACCTTGTGGTTAATATCAATAGTTTTTCCTCCATGTGTTGGGGTTTTCGATTTATATCTTCTCGTCCACTCTGTTTGTTTTAAGGGACAAGGACCTCGTGGGTTAACGCTTATCAATGGGTTTTCCTTGTGTTGTTCGATTATAAATTTCGTACACTCTGTCTTTAAGAACAAGGACCTCGTGGTTAACGCTATCAATAGTGTTTTTCCTCCATGTGTTGTTCGATTTAATATCTTTCGTAAACTTATATGTGTATAAAAACAAAGACCTCGTGGTTTAACGCTATCAATAGTTTTCTCCTCCATGTGTTGTTCGATTATATCTTCTCGTACACTCTATGTTTAAGAACAAAGACCTCGTGGTTTAACGCTATCAAATAGTTTTCCTCCATGTGTAGTTCGATTATATCTTCTCGTACACTCTGTGTTTAAGAAGAAGGACCTCGTGGGTTAACGCTATCAATAGTTTTTCCTCCATGTGTTGTTCGATTATTTTATCTTTCTCTGTACACTCTGTGTTTTAAGAACAAGACATCGTGTTAACGCTATCAATAGTTTTCCTTCCATAGATTTGTTCGATTATATCTTCTCGTACATCCTTGTGTTTAGAACAAGGACCTCGTGGTTAACGCTATCAACTAGTTTTCCTCCATGTGTTGTTCGATTTTATCTTCTCTCGTTACACTCTGTGTTTTAAGAACAAGAACCTCGTGGTTAACGCTATCAATAGGTTTCCTCCATGTGTTTGTTAGATTTTATCTTTCTCGTACACTCTGGTTTAAGAACAAGGATTATCGTGGTTTTTTAACGCTATCAATAGTTTTCCTCCATGTGTTGTTCGATTTTATCTTCTCGTACACTCTGTGTTTAAGAACAAGGACCTCGTGGTTAACGCTCTATCAATAGATTTTTCCTCCATGTTGTTGTTCGATTATATCTTCTCGTAACACTCTGTGTTTTAAAACAAAGGGACCTCAGTGGTTAACGCTATCAATAGTTTTCCTCCATGTGTTGTTCGATTATATCTTCTCGTACATTCTGTGTTTAAGAACAAGGACCGTGTGGTTAACGCTATCAATAGTTTTCCTCCATGTGTTGTTCGATTATATCTTCTCGAACACTCTGTGTTTAAGAACAAAGACCTCGTGGTTAACGCTATCAATAGTTTTCCTCCATGTGTTGTTCGATTATATCTTTTCGTACACTCTGTGTTTAAGAAAAAGGACCTCGTGGTTAACGCTATCAATAGTTTTTCCTCCAATGTGTTGTTCGATTATATCTTCTCGTACACTCTGTGATATAAAAACAAAGACCTCGTGGTTAACGCTATCAATAGTTTTCCTCCATGTGTTTTTGATTATATCTTCTCGTACACTCTGTGTTTAAGAACAAAGACCTCGTGGTTAACGCTATCAAATAGTTTTCCTCCACGTGTAGTTCGATTATATCTTCTCGTACACTCTGTGTTTAAGAACAAGGGACCTCGTGGTTAACGCTATCAATAGTTTTCCCCTCCATGTGTTGTTCGATTATATCTTCTCGTACACTCTGTGTTTAAGAACAAGGAGCTCGTGGTTAACGCTATCAATAGTTTTCCTCCATGTGTTGTTTTGCTATATCTTCTCGTACACACTTCGTTAAAGAACCAGGACCTCATAGTTAACACTATCCAGAGGTTTCCTCCATGTGTAGTTATATTTTATCTTCTCGTAACACTCTGTGTTTAAGAACAAGGACCTCGTGGTTAACGCTATCAATAGTTTTCCTCCATGTGTTGTTCGATTTTATCTTCTCGTACACTTTGTGTTTAAGAACAAGAACCTCGTGGTTAACGCTATCAATAGGTTTTTTCCTCCATGTGTTGTTAGATTTTATCTTCTCGTACACTCTGTGTTTAAGAACAAGGACCTCGTGGTTAACGCTATCAATAGTGTTTTCCTCCATGTGTTGTTCGATTTTATCTTCTCGTACACTTTGTGTTTAAGAACAAGGACCTCGTGGTTAACGCTATCAATAGTTTTCCTCCATGTGTTGTTCGATTTTATCCAATAGGTTTCCTCCATGTGTTGTTAGATTTTATCTTCTCGTACACTCTGTGTTTAAGAACAAGGACCTCGTGGTTAACGCTATCAATAGTTTTCCTCCATGTGTTGTTCGATTTTATCTTCTCGTACACTCTGTGTTTAAGAACAAGGACCTCGTGGTTTTTTTTTAACGCTATCAATAGTTTTCCTCCATGTGTTGTTCGATTATATCTTCTCGTACACTCCGTGTTTAAGAACAAGGACCTCGTGGTTAAGGAGGTCCACTACAGTGAAAACTGGATTTTACGTACAAAATAACGATTTTTTACTTTTGAGCTTATGTTATTAAATAATCATCGAGGAATCGATTGAGCAAGGTTTTATAACATTTAAAAAATGCATTTGATGTATCAAATAGCATATTGTCGGCACTACCCCTATGCTATAATTTTCAAATTTGTGCCGAAAATGTACGATTTCTCTCTAAAACTATCTAACAGAGGAGTCTCAAATTTGGCATGCATGTAGTACTCATCTATATCTTTAAAGTAACACATCTGCATTTTTGATATTTTGGTAATTTTCTTTTATAAATATGTTTAAAATATTTTAAAAAATATTTTTTCACACAAATATAGTTTTTTTTTTTAAATAATTAAAAATAGAATTTTAAACTTATCAAAATAATCATGAGCAGTACACATCTATATCTTTTTTTTTTTTATAAATATGGACTCGACATTAATATTGAGAAAACAAAAACTATGATAATTAGCAAAACAAACGATAAACCCACATTAAAGATAAGCGTAAATGGGAAAATCCTGGAACAAGTCAAGAGCTACGTATATCTTGGTCATATAATAACAGAAGATGGCAGATGTGAAACAGAAATCAAGAAGAAAATAGGAATGGCCAAAGCTACATTCAACAACATGAAACATATACTGACATCCAAACAGTTATCTCACAAATTAAAACTGAGAATCATAAAGTGTTATATATATTCTGCATTTCTGTATGGTGCAGAAACATGGACGATGAATAAGCATTTGGAAGAAAGAATTGAGGCTCTTGAAATGTGGATATATAGAAGAATGGGGCGTATCTCATGGAAAGAGATGAAAACAAATAAGGAGGTCCTAGAAAATCTAGGAAAGCTTGACAATCTTATATTAGAAGCAACAGACATGAAACTCGATATACTGGGAGTTGCAGAGGCAAGACTTTTGGATACAGGCTACATTAAAAAGAGACCAGTACACGCTTATACACTCAGGCGGAGAAAAACATGAAAGAGGGGTAGGAATGTTGATAAAGAAGGAGTTAGAAAAATACGTATGTGGATACTGGACACACAATGACAGAATGATGTTACCAAAAATGAGAGCAAAGCCATTCGACATATCAATCTTACAAACTTATGCACCAACTAAAGATCACAGCGAGGAAGAAATAGAAGAATACTATGAAGAGCTACAACACACACTTAAACCAGTCAAATCAACAGATGTGTTGATAGTAATGGGTGATATGAATGCAAAAGTAGGAAAAGGAAAATACAAGAAAATAGTAGGACAGTATGGATTAGGGACAAGAAATGATAGAGGAGACAGACTTATCCAGTTCTGTGAAGAAAACCAGCTGGTCATATGTAACACCTTTTTTGAACACCATCCAAGGAAATTATACACATGGAAAAGCCCAGGAGATATAACACGAAATCAAATCGACTATATCATGATAAAACATAGATTTAAGAACAGTGTCACAAGTGCAAAGACACATCCTGGCGCCGACATAAATTCAGATCACAATCCAGTCGTCATCAAGGTAAATATAAAGCTGAAAAGAGCAGGAAACAGAAGACAGGAGGAACCCCAGATAGAAATATCAGCGCTGAAACAACCAGATATAAAACAGAAATATTTAATCGACGTCAAAAATAAATATCAACAGTTATTGACAGAAAGCATGGAGCAGTATAGAAGAGAAACCCAGAAGAAAAAGCAACCGCAAAATGGGAATGCTTAAAAACAAGCATACAATCAGCAAATGCAAATTTACCTAAAAAGGAGTCTAAGAAAAATCAAATTTGGATGACAGATGACATCTTGATAAAATGGCAGAAAGAAAGAAAGCAAAAAACACTCCAGAATATAAAACAATAGACAATGACATACGTACTATGTGTAGAGAAGCAAAAGAACGGTGGATAGAAACAAAATGCAAGGAAATAGAAGACTTGGAAGCAAAGCACAGGACAAGAGATATGCATGAAGAAATAAAGAAATTATCAAATCGGTCACGGTTTGCACAAGGAGGAAGCTGTATCAAGAACAAAAATGGTGTAATATTACTTGATGAGAAAGACATATCAAACAGATGGGCAGAATACGTAAAAGAATTATTCGAGGACAACAGAGGTAAAAAACCATCACCAGATTCTAATGAAGGCCCAAACATTCTCAGATCAGAAGTAGAGAATGCCATTCATATGATACAAAAAGGAAAATCAGCAGGCATGGATAACATAAAAATTGAAATGATAGAAGCTCTGGAGAGCTTTGGTATAGATACAATCACAGAAATATGCAACGATGTATACAATACAGGATATATACCACACGACATGAAGACATCAGTTTTTATAACATTGCCCAAAAAACCTAATGCAACAGAATGTTCAGACTTCAGAACAATCAGCGTGATGCGTCATGCAATTAAATACTGCTCAAAATCATACAGGGAAGAATAAAAAAGTAAGGTAGACAGCGAAATTCCAGGAAGAACAGTTTGGTTTTAGACGAACAGTGGAACAGGAGAGGCAATATCTTGCCTAAGAATGCTAGCAGAAAAATAGAGAGAGGTCCAAAAAAGTATGTATATGTGCTTCATTGACTATAAGAAGGCTTTTGACAGAGTCCATCATGAGAAAATAATTGAATGCCTCGAAGACATAGGTATTGATGGAAAAGATATAAGAATACTCAGTAACCTTTATTGGGAGCAAACTGCCACAGTAAGATCGGGAAGGAATTATTCACCATACATAGACATAAAAAGAGGTGTCAGACAAGGTTGTGTGCTGTCCCCCTGCCTATTTAATTTATACACCGAAAAAATTTTCAAACAGATACAGGAAATACCAGGACTGAACATCAGTGGAAGGTCAATAACAACCTTAGATATGCAGATGATACCGTGTTGTTAGCTGAAAGCGAACAGGAGTTACAACCAAAACTAGTGTGTGGTGAAGTGGGATGTTATAAATATTTATAGGGGACTTAGTGTACTGACTGAGATCAGCTGTGAAGGTATCTATATCTATTAAGAGTAGTGTATTATAGATAACCTTACTTGCTACCACATAACTATATATCTCAGTCAGAATTATTCTGGAATAGTGTGATGACTACGTTATGTGTCTAGGGTATGTGTATGATGAAGTGTAAGTCACAACAACAGACAGATAAACAATTTAATTTAATCCACTACTCTTGACAACACTGTGACACTCACATACATATAACACTCTATGAGAATATCTTAAAGAGTCACTGATAACTTTTCAAATAACAATATGTATTCATGGTTATCATAAAGGTATATGTGTCCTGATTCAAATACAAAGGAACCAGGAATCACAATCAATTTTAATACAAGTATATGTACAGACTTTATCAATATGAATATTGTAGTGACATATATTATTAAAATATCCTATGTGTGTCAGTTGTGTAGTGGTAATATGAGGTAATACTGGTTTTGTTTTGTTCAAGCTCTGTTGGTATTTGTCATCATGACTTCAATAGTTTGTCTTTTGGGACTAGTATTGGAGATGTTCTCAGTTCCTGATATTAAGACAATTAAATTCCCCTCTGAATGTTATTTTTACAAAGTCATTTCAAGATGAGGGGACATAATGTTGAGCTCAGCTGGCCAAATCAGCTTATCTTGCGTGATGGCGGCAGGAAAAGGACTCCTCTGCTCGAATTCTCCCCTGGGCTCTGGAGACACCTCACTGATAGCTAAAAAGACCAAGGAGTATGCTGTCCGACTCTGGATTCAGCAAAGCTCTGACCAGGTGCTGCTCAGTACCATCAAGACCACGGTCCCACCATTTCATGGAAATAAACACAGATACGTTGATTAGCAATGAATTCTGGCACAATTACTGGCACAAATTCCCATCTGCTTATGTTCCAGGCTTTTATTTAACACAAATATGAGCTGGCTTCAACGCACTGTTGCTTTATCAAGATTATTTGCACTAGTGGTCTCGAACTAACGCTCCTAAGTGAGTATATCAGCGAGTCTAGCCAATGAGGCCACGTTTCGACAAGTGTTTGAAAAAATGTTACCTTTTCACGTCTCCCCTAACAACGAAAGATAGTATTTATAGCCCGACCAATCGTGGTTAGTCTTTCATTTGTTGCGCTCCAATCAATTTGGAGTTTACATGGTAGGCTAATTCTGTAACGTAAGATTTTTTTCAAACACGTTATAAAAAAATTTTATGAGCAGAACTGATTCCATGCTGTCAGGCATCCCCACTATTTTATTTTGGGTATAATTTATTAATTCCTGGACTATTTGCGTAACGTTTTACATATTCTTGGTCAGCAAGCCCTAAGGAACCCAAATATCCAAATTTAAAAGAGCTACGTGGCTGCGTTCAAAATATGTATTTTCTACCTCCTGTTTCGAAGATGTGCTGTCTGGGTACTGTTATGTTTTCAACCGTAAACCCATCTAATGTTATCTTTTCTAATAAGAGTTTTTCAGGATTTATAAACCTAACTCTGGGATGGGTAATGTATTTTATCACTGTCCGTCTGAAAAAAAGTTAGTGCATGTAGTCTTACACGCGTGATGGCAGCATTTGTGTATCGCGCGAAGCGTGTTTAGTGTTCGGCTTTCTGCCTCTCCCTCTCGCTATCCTTTTGTCCATCTGTCTTTTGATCTTGGTAACATAGTGTAGAAAAAGACATGAATGGAATTTAAAATTTAGGTCAACTTGCATATTTCAAGGTTTTTCTTAGAAAGGCAGCACATTTTATTGTGTGTTTGGGAAACGCGTGTATGTTGCAGAAGGCCTTAATATCAACGTGAAACGTTACAATTTGCATACGCAGTAGAAAACAAGGGGATTTCGAGTACAGTCATTGTGACAGCACTGTTCTTTACCATTCTTCTTCCTTTATTTATTATATGTATTTATTAGGCTTTATATTTACTTGATAATTTATATATGTGGATTAGAATATTCCACGACACCTCCCCTCTTAAAACAGACATTATATGTCAGTCCTTTATTCTATATTCACATAGAGAAATTTATTATTATTTCTGGGGTTTACGGTGATTCTCATCACACGGATGACGGCTTAAAAAATCCGCTCCCCAAATTGGTTTTTCCAGATATATACTCAATGCTAAAATTATATGGAGCCAAAAGTAAAGACCATCGGAGTAACCTGGAGTTCTCATGCCTAGCCTGTGCTAGAAACGATAACGGTTTGTGGTCTGTTTGCAACTTAAATGCCTTCCCATATAGATAAATATTGAATTTCTTTATCGCCCATATTACTGCAAGACATTCTTTTTCGCTAGTTGAGTAGTTGATTTCAGCTTTATTCAACTTTCTGCTAGCATATGCCACTGGGCTTAATTCCCCATCCAATGCATCTGATTTCTGTAGTAGAGTTGCACCTAACCCAATATTACTTGCATCCGTCCTTACTATGAATTCTTGACTTAAGTCAGGTAATTTCAAAATGGGTTTACTTGTGAGCTTTTCCTTCAATTCTTGGTAAGTCATTTCACATTGTGGTGTCCATGTAATGCGATCTGGATGGCCTTTACGTGTCAATTCAGTTAACGGTGCACATATGGAATTAAAGTTTTTGATATACTTCTGGTAGAAACCACATAATGAGACAAAGGATCTCACGTCCTTCTTGGTTTGTGGTCTCGGGGCATTCTGTAGTTTCTCTAAATTCTTTGGGTCAGGGGTCATGTTTCCCTGATAAACTGTGTGTCCCAAAAATTCCAATTCTTTACATCCAACGCAACATTTGGTTGGTCGGGCTGTTAAATTTGCCTCCCTAAGTCGATCAAACAGCATGTTCAGAGAGTCAATGTGTTCCTCAAATGTTTCTGTTGCTATAAGGATAACATCCATAAAATTTGTTATACAGGGATTATTCAGAGGATCCAATAATTTTCTCATCATTCTAGAGAAGACACTAGGCGCATTCTTCAATCCAAATGGCAATCTATTAAACTCATAGTGTCCTTCTGAGGTACTAAAAGCTAGGTATGGTCTAACCTCAGGCTTTACTGGAATCTGATAGTATCCTTTACTCAGATCCACTTTTGAGAAATATTTAGCTTTATTTAGTCTGGCAAACAGCTGATTTGTATCCGGCCATGGATCCACCTGTCCTTCTGTAATAGCATTCAGTCTCCTGTAATCTATACAGAGTCTATGTTCTCCAGAGGGCTTCCTTAAGAGTACCACACCGGAACTATACGAAGACTCACTGTGCGAAATAATTCCTTCCTTCAACAGATAGTCTATCTCTTCCTTCAAAGCTTTCTCCTTAGCAAACGGAATCGAATATGGTTTCATACAGACAGGTGTGGGGTCTATCAGTTTCATATCATATTCCAATAGGTTTGTATGCCCTGGTCGGTCTGTTAACACCTCTGCATGATTATTTAGAACCTGTTGTACTCTCTCTTTCTGAGTTTTCGTTAAATGTGTACTGATTTTCACCTGTGCTGCTGTCTCACAGGGGTGTAATGGATATTCAAATGATGAAAGTGGTTCCTTTTTCATCTCCATGGCGATGGACAAGGTCAACAAGTGTGTCTCTTCCTGATGTTCTCTTTCCAAATATTTCTTCAGGAGATTCACATGATAGATTTTTTCTTTCCCCTTCTTATCTATCTTATAATTTGTTCTAGACACCTTCTCTAGAACTGTATATGGACCCTGCCATCCAATTTGTAACTTATTCTGACTCCCAGGCAAAAGAAGCAGTACTTTCTCTCCCACAGCCAGATTTCTGTCCTTCGCCTTCCTGTTATAATAGGCAGCATGTTTCTTCCTGGCTTGTTTCAAATTATCATTGGCAAGTTTCCAGCCAGTTTTTAACCGAGTGGTCAGCTCATTCACATATTGGTATGAAGATGTAATGTTTTCCTCTGCCTTTTCATCAGTCCACGTTCTTAACATAGCTACATATGGACCTTTAATTGTGTGGACCTATTTGTCCATGCACCGGTATGGTCTCTTCCACTCGAAGCTTTATAGTGATGATTTTTCCTCCCAGAATAATCATTCACAAAACGACCGCTACCAATTTTTCTTTTGGGGCTTTCTCCCCACTTAAAATTCTTGATGAGAGATTTCCTCTCTACATCCTCTTCCTCCATTTTGTTTAAGTCCGATTGAGGGATTGTCGGCTTATCCTGGGGTAAGACATCTTTTTGCACTCTCCGCATAGTGGCCATTGTAAAACAGTTAAGTGAAGCTTGTCCGTGAAAAGGGGCTTCCCATTCCATTTGGTCCACTTTATCAACTCTATTTTTCTTTTTATTATCAGGCCTAATTTTGCCCCGTGGCGTGTCCAGGTCCTGATCCATGTTCCCACTTGTGGGTGTTCCCTCATGTGCTATGCTACACCTTTCTACAAAATTCTCAATGTCCCATCTTGCTTTGGGCCAATAATAAGTGTGAGCCACCTTTTGAATGATGGTACCTATCTTCTCATGGTCCCCATCTGGTTTCACATGTAGGCTCCTTATTAAGTCTGCCCTATATCTTTTAGGAAGTACCAGTTGTCCCTGACCTTTGGATCTAGCTCCAGTCTTCCTATACATCAACTTGTTTTTTCATGTAAAAATCTCCCTTGCCTGGAGTTGTATGACAAGTTGACAATTTTCTGAAACAAGGCTTGAGTGTTATATCCCCAGCCTGTGCCTTCCTCATCTCTTCTGGAGTGGTATCTAACATAATATCCTCCTCCTGTCTTGAGGTCGACCTGACCTGAAGGGTTGCCATATACACAGGTTCCTTCTGCAACGGTCAGTGTCATGATTGTCCATCTGACAATTTTTACACCACCTTTTTCCTTGGTTGAAAGATTTTCTTTCATCATATTTCCTTTCATCGAATTGTGGGAATTTATTTTTATTTTCATACCGTGGCCTATCAAATTGGTGCTTACCTTTATTTTGATCCCTAGGATCAAATTTATTAAAGTTCTGTGTGCCCTAAAGTTATCCACTTGTTTCTTTTTATTACCTGTTACCTCTGCTTGAGCTGCTTGATACCTTTCAGCAACATTTAGCAACTCACCCAGCCTCTCTGCACCTTGTTCCATGAGAAACTTTCTCAGGTCTGGAGCCATGGACTCTCTTAATTGCTCTATAAGGACCATTTCCTTAAGATCTTGGGTTTTCCCCAGAGAAGTCCATTTCTCCAAGTATGTCTCTATTCGTGCAGAGAACTGGTGATAGGTTTCACCTGACAGTAGTTTAGCATTCCTAAATTTTTTCCTATAAAATTCTGCATTCTTTTCATACCTTAACAAAAGAGCCTGCTTTAGCATATCATAATTTTCCTGATCACCTCTGCTCATTTTTGCAAAAACTTCATAAGCTGCCCCACGAAGTCCCTGAGATAACTTTAAGCTCCACCTTTCTCTCTCTAACCCATACGTGGTAGCTAATAGTTCATATCTATTTATATAGCTCTCAATATCATCGTCTTTCTCAACAAAATGATCTAAATGAAAGTTCATAGCTGAGGTTGAGGCTCCCTGAGTAACCGTAGCATCAGAGGCAAAGGGACTGGCACCATTTTCAGGAGCATGGCCTTGAAACTCAAACTCCCTTAGTCGTAATTCATGTTCCCTTTGTAATCTTTTTCTCCTCCTTTTCTGCTTCCCTCTCTGCAGCTAATCTCTTCTCTTCTCTTTCTGCAGCTAATCTTTTGTCTTCTCTTTCTGCTTCCAATTTCTTAGTCTCAGCCTCAATCTGCAACCTCTTAGTCTCAGCCTCAGCTTGTAACTTCTTAGTCTCAGCCTCAGCTTGTAACTTCTTAGTCTCAGCCTCAGCTTCAAATTGTAACTTCTTAGTCTCAGCCTCAGCTTCAAATTGTAACTTCTTAATTTCCCTTTCAGCCTCTAACTTTCTTTCGGCTTCAAACCTTCTTTCTTCGCGTTCAATAAATTTGTCACATTCCGTAGTAACATAGGCAACCATAACTTGCCCATCTAATCCTAACTCCTTTGCAGTCTGAACAGCAGCAGATCGAAATTTGGCTAGGTCCGCCATTGTCTATCAGGTAAGTTTATACAATGTCTAACCAACAATTTAATCTCTAAATATATCTAATGGACAACACAGGCACCGTGAGCTCAACCTTATTTCATTCCACCCAAGGATACCTTTTAATTCTTATATTCCCTGAAGTGAATTACCCCCAATATTTTTAATAGGGAAAGATTCAAAATCCCAAGAGCGAGACCCCAATATATGTGGTGAAGTGGGATGTTATAAATATTTATAGGGGACTTAGTGTACTGACTGAGATCAGCTGTGAAGGTATCTATATCTATTAAGAGTAGTGTATTATAGATAACCTTACTTGCTACCACATATCTATATATCTCAGTCAGAATTATTCTGGAATAGTGTGATGACTACGTTATGTGTCTAGGGTATGTGTATGATGAAGTGTAAGTCACAACAACAGACAGATAAACAATTTAATTTAATCCACTACTCTTGACAACACTGTGACACTCACATACATATAACACTCTATGAGAATATCTTAAAGAGTCACTGATAACTTTTCAAATAACAATATGTATTCATGGTTATCATAAAGGTATATGTGTCCTGATTCAAATACAAAGGAACCAGGAATCACAATCAATTTTAATTACAAGTATATGTACAGACTTTATCAATATGAATATTGTAGTGACATATATTATTAAAATATCCTATGTGTGTCAGTTGTGTAGTGGTAATATGAGGTAATACTGGTTTTGTTTTGTTCAAGCTCTGTTGGTATTTGTCATCATGACTTCAATAGTTTGTCTTTTGGGACTAGTATTGGAGATGTTCTCAGTTCCTGATATTAAGACAATTAAATTCCCCTCTGAATGTTATTTTTACAAAGTCATTTCAAGATGAGGGGACATAATGTTGAGCTCAGCTGGCCAAATCAGCTTATCTTGCGTGATGGCGGCAGGAAAGGACTCCTCTGCTCGAATTCTCCCCTGGGCTCTGGAGACACCTCACTGATAGCTAAAAAGACCAAGGAGAATGCTGTCCGACTCTGGATTCAGCAAAGCTCTGACCAGGTGCTGCTCAGTACCATCAAGACCACGGTCGCACAATTTCATGGAAATAAACACAGATACGTTGATTAGCAATGAATTCTGGCACAATATACTGGCACAAATTCCCATCTGCTTATGTTCCAGGCTTTTATTTAACACAAATATGAGCTGGCTTCAACGCACTGTTGCTTTATCAAGATTATTTGCACTAGTGGTCTCGAACTAACGCTCCTAAGTGAGTATATCAGCGAGTCTAGCCAATGAGGCCACGTTTCGACAAGTGTTTGAAAAAATGTTACCTTTTCACGTCTCCCCTAACAACGAAAGATAGTATTTATAGCCCGACCAATCGTGGTTAGTCTTTCATTTGTTGCGCTCCAATCAATTTGGAGTTTACATGGTAGGCTAATTCTGTAACGTAAGATTTTTTTCAAACACGTTATAAAAAAATTTTATGAGCAGAAATGATTCCATGCTGTCAGGCATCCCCACTATTTTATTTTTGGTATAATTTATTAATTCCTGGACTATTTGCGTAACGTTTTACATATTCTTGGTCAGCAAGCCCTAAGGAACCCAAATATCCAAATTTAAAAGAGCTACGTGGCTGCGTTCAAAATATGTATTTTCTACCTCCTGTTTCGAAGATGTGCTGTCTGGGTACTGTTATGTTTTCAACCTTAAACCCATCTAATGTTATCTTTTCTAATAATAGTTTTTCAGGATTTATAAACCTAACTCTGGGATGGGTAATGTATTTTATCACTGTCCGTCTGAAAAAAAGTTAGTGCATGTAGTCTTACACGCGTGATGGCAGCATTTGTGTATCGCGCGAAGCGTGTTTAGTGTTCGGCTTTCTGCCTCTCCCTTCTCGCTATCCTTTTGTCCATCTGTCTTTTGATCTTGGTAACATAGTGTAGAAAAAGACATGAATGGAATTTAAAATTTAGGTCAACTTGCATATTTCAAGGTTTTTCTTAGAAAGGCAGCACATTTTATTGTGTGTTTGGGAAACGCGTGTATGTTGCAGAAGGACTTTAATATCAACGTGAAACGTTACAATTTGCATACGCAGTAGAAAACAAGGGGATTTCGAGTACAGTCATTGTGACAGCACTGTTCTTTACCATTCTTCTTCCTTTATTTATTATATGTATTTATTAGGCTTATATTTACTTGATAATTTATATATGTGGATTAGAATATTCCACGACACCTCCCCTCTTAAAACAGACATTATATGTCAGTCCTTTATTCTATATTCACATAGAGAAATTTATTATTATTTCTGGGGTTTACGGTGATTCTCATCACACGGATGGCGGCTTAAAAAATCCGCTCCCAAATTGGTTTTTCCAGATATATACTCAATGCTAAAATTATATGGAGCCAAAAGTAAAGACCATCGGAGTAACCTGGAGTTCTCATGCCTAGCCTGTGCTAGAAACGATAACGGTTTGTGGTCTGTTTGCAACTTAAATGCCTTCCCATATAGATAAATATTGAATTTCTTTATCGCCCATATTACTGCAAGACATTCTTTTTCGCTAGTTGAGTAGTTGATTTCAGCTTTATTCAACTTTCTGCTAGCATATGCCACTGGGCTTAATTCCCCATCCAATGCATCTGATTTCTGTAGTAGAGTTGCTCCTAGCCCAATATTACTTGCATCCGTCCTTACTATGAATTCTTGACTTAAGTCAGGTAATTTCAAAATGGGTTTACTTGTGAGCTTTTCCTTCAATTCTTGGTAAGTCATTTCACATTGTGGTGTCCATGTAATGCGATCTGGATGTCCTTTACGTGTCAATTCAGTTAACGGTGCACATATGGAATTAAAGTTTTTGATATACTTCTGGTAGAAACCACATAATGAGACAAAGGATCTCACGTCCTTCTTGGTTTGTGGTCTCGGGGCTTTCTGTAGTTTCTCTAAATTCTTTGGGTCAGGGGTCATGTTTCCCTGATAAACTGTGTGTCCCAAAAATTCCAATTCTTTACATCCAACGCAACATTTGGTTGGTCGGGCTGTTAAATTTGCCTCCCTAAGTCGATCAAACAGCATGTTCAGAGAGTCAATGTGCCTCCTCAAATGTTTCTGTTGCTATAAGGATATCATCCATAAAATTTGTTATACAGGGATTATTCAGAGGATCCAATAATTTTCTATCATTCTAGAGAAGACACTAGGCGCATTCTTCAATCCAAATGGCAATCTATTAAACTCATAGTGTCCTTCTGAGGTACTAAAAGTAGGTATGGTCTAACCTCAGGGGCTTTACTGGAATCTGATAGTATCCTTTACTCAGATCCATTTTGAGGAAATATTTTGCTTATTTAGTCTGGCAAACAGCTGATTGTATCCGGCAATGGATCCAACCTGTCCTTGCTGTAATAGCATTCATCCTGTAATTTTCAGAGTCTTTATTCCAGAGGGCTTTTTTTTTTCCTTAATAGTACCACAACAACGACAACCACAAAAACACAAAAACCCCACATACCAACCGCATCACCCCCAACGGGAACGGCTGGTGCTGGTTCAACACGCCCAGGGGGGGGGGGGCGTTGTCCTAATGCAAAACCGGGGGCGGGGGGGCGGGGGGGGGGCGGGGGCTCCGGGGAGGGGAGGGTGGGGGGGGAGTGGGTGTCGGGTCATAGGCACCGGGTATTTTGTGGATGGAAGGGGAGGGGGGGGGGTTTGGGAGGGGGGGGTTGTGGTTGTTATTGGTGGTGGGAGCAGAGGGTTTGAGGGATGCAAGACCGGAACCCCCCCCCGCCTTGCAGCAGGAAGAAGACATCTCTAAGCGGTACGCGCGTCCCTGAGGTGAGAGGTTCCCCTGGGGTAGGGTACCTGGTGGCCAGGGAGGTTTTTTTTTAGGAATGGGAGTGAGTTTTAAATGTATTCTCTTTCGCATTAAGGAGTGAGGTGAGCTGTTTTGATATTTGTAATATCCATTGGTCGGGGGGGAATTGGCGGGGATATGGGGTATTCAGGGGGAGGCAGACAGGTATGTATTAGTTGAAGGAATGATGAGAAGGACTTGCGATGGTTGTGTAGGAAGGAAGGGGGTCAAATTGCACATAAGAAGGCAGGGATTGATTCAAAATAAACGAATTTGAGGGGGAGGAGCCGATTTTGAGACTGTTAGGCGTTTCATGAGAGGGTTTGGAGATCTGTAGGTTAGTGCACTCGTGGACGATCCTTTGTAGGCTTTCTTGTATGTTGGTAGGATAGGGTTTGGGTGTTTGATATGCAGGCGATTTTGGGTGTCGAGAGGTGCGTAAATATATAGCATGGGGAGACGGATGGAGGAATTGCAGGACTCCCTGTGGCATGTGACTTGGTGACGTGGTGATTTTGCTTGACGAACACGAGGCGACGGAGTGCTGGAGTGACACGGGGTTGGTGCGCATATAGCCAATCTAGGACTTGGAGCTAGGGTGATGTGGGTTGGATGAAGGTGGAAAATCCATTGGGGGTACAACAGGTGTGGAATCGCAACAGGGGGGGGGTGGCATGGTGTTATTACTGGGTTCCAAATCGACCGGAGTGGCCAGTGTGTCAACAATAGTTATGATTGGTGAGAGTTGGTTTTCGATCTTCCACAGTGCAGCCTGATAATGGGGTTGCGGTATTCTGTATTGAAGGAGTCCCATGTGGGGTGACCGCCAACGTTTTCGCTGATCTGCGAGACAGTCGGCCTCGACTACATTCAGGCCGCAGAGGGGTTCCAATGTCAGCAGGCGTGTGGGTAATGTGTCAGCGCCCCCAGAGAGATCCATTTGCGAAGCGCGTGCAGAGAAGCTCATTGCACACCTAGGCCATATCGACTTTCATCTGAGACGGGGGCAGGAGCCCCATCTGAAGAACAGGATTTCCCACCATGCTTGACGGATAATATGGCAGGACTAACAGGGACTAAAGTACTGGGGGATCTCTCCGCGGTGGAGGGGAGGGTGGGGGGTCATGGGGCTATACTGCAATGAGTCGGGGATAATGAAGATTGGGTCTCCAGAGAGGACATGTACGAAGGCGGTTTATGTGGATGTTACTTGTGTTGTTTTGTGTGGGAGGATGTGGTGAGTAGCTGAGTTGACTTTTTAAATATTTTGGGTTTGTGTTGATGAGAGTTGTAACAGGCGGATCTATTGGTTAGACCATTGGGATGGACAATAATTTTTGGAGATGGTGAACTAATTGAAACGGAAAGGTGTTGTTGATGGATAAGGAAGATAGGTCATTATGGTATTTGGGGGATGGAGAGGGAGGCGGGGGTTTGGGGGTGATGGAATGAGATTTGAGGTGACTTAGGATGGTGGGGACTTGAGTAATGTGATTAGGGGGGTTTGGTTGGAAGTATAGGTGGGGTCGCAAGTGGGTGGCATTGTGGATGGGGGGGTTCGGGGGTGGGTGGGTGTGAAGGGGTGGGGGGGGGATTATATTTGGTTGGGGTACATGTTTGGGGTATGTTGGGGGGGGGAGGGGGCTGGGGAATGGGATTTTGACTGGGGGGGGGTGATGTGGTTACTCGACATATGGGTGGGGAGCTTGGGGGGGGGGGGGGGTGTCTTGGTCTGGGGGCAGGGCGGTGATTGAGATTGTATGTTAATTGCGTGGGTGGATTCCATCGGATGTTAGTGGAAGCGAGCGTCTATGGGATATAGTGTATGGGGGGTATCGGGGGTTTCAAATGAGTTGGTTTTCTGGTTGGGGTAGTATAGAAGGTATGTAGGGTTAGTGTTGGGGTGGGTTGGGGATGATGGGTGTGTGGGGTTTGTAAATATGGGTTGTAGAAGGGACGGGGATATGGGGAATTAGGATGGGGTTGGGGTTGGATGGCCTGTTTATGGGGGTAAGTGGGGGGGGGGGCGCTTGAGGGGACAGAGTGTTGGGGGGTATGGGGCGGTTGAAATAGGGGGGAGGGGGGGGATGGTGGGGGTGATTGTTTTGGGGTGCTGGGAGTCGTGAGGGGGGTGTGATGGGGGTGGGGGGGGGGTGGGTTTAAGGATATTCAAATTCTAGGTGGTGGGTAATAGGGATGGAGAGGGGATTAATAGAGGTGGGGGGGGGGATCGTTGGGGGGAGCATAACGGCGGGGTATTTGGGTATTGGTGGGAGGATGGAGGGAGGGGTTTGGGTGGGGGGGATATAAGATGGGGTTGGACTAACCATGTGTAGGGGGGGAGGGGGGGGGGGGTGGGGGACGGGTGGGGGGGTTGTGGGGGGGGTAGGGGGGGGAGGTATTGGGGTAAGGGGGGGGGGGGGGCGGAGGGGTTGCTTAATGCGGGGGGTGGGTTGCGCGTGTTCGGAGGTGGGGGAAGCTGGGTTTTTGAGGGTGGGGGGTGGGTGTTTAGGGGGGGGCGATTGGGGAGGGGGCGGGTGGGAGGGTACAATGGAGTTAGTGGACTATAAGGGGAAAGGCGTAGATGGGGGGGGGGGTGGTGGGGGGGAGAGGGCGTATGGGGTGGTGGGAGGGGGGGGGGGGCGCACGGGAGGGGGTGGGGGGGGGTAGGTAAGTCGGGGGGGGGGAAATTTGGAATTGGAGGGGGGGAGATTAAGGGGACCACCGGAATGGGGGGGGGGGGGGGGGGGTATAATACAGGGGGGGGGGGATGGGGTGCATCTGGGGAGGAGTTGGTGGTATGGAAGTGGGGATGGGGTCAGGGGGGGTGGGGTGGTGGGACCAAGGGGGGGGGGCACGGGGTAGGGGGGGGGGGGTGTAAGGGGGGGGGGTGTTGGGACAAGAGTGTGGTTATTTGGTTTTTTTTTTTTGGTTGGGACTGGGGTGAAAGTTTTGTGTGGGTTGATGGGTTGGGGGGGGGTAATTGACCCGAGGTGGATGGTGAGGGTGCTGTGAATTGTACTATGTTTTATTACAATAAATGAAGAAGGGATATAAGGGGGAATGTTTTAGGGTGATGGATGGTTGTTTGGGTGAAGGAAGCATTTGGCTGGGAGTGTTGGTAATGGTTATTAGGTTTGAGGGGGGTGGATTTAATGGGTTGGAATAGGGAGAATTGTGGGGGAGAGTGTAGGATTGGGCGTTAGGCGCGGGTTTTGGGGATAAGTTAATGGTGGTGTACGGGGGAAGTTGGGGGGGGGGTTTTGGAGGGGATGGTTAATGGGATGTGAGGTTACCCCCCTTTGATTGGTGGGAAGGGGGGGGGGGGTGGTTTGAGGGGAAGTGTGATAGTGTTAGGGAGGGTGGGGGATTTGTAGGATGTTAGAAGTGTATTATGGAAGGGTCGTGTTAGGGGTTGAGAATAAGGAGAGGATTTTAATAAATGTGGGTTAGGTTAGATGTGGGTGAGGGGGGAGTGGGTTGGAGAGATTATTGATATGTGAGGGAGTTTTTGTTTTTATTTTTGAGTTCAGTTTGCGATGTAATAGTTTTTACACTAAAAGGTTGTGATAAGGTAGGTATGGTGTGTGTATTGTTTGGAGGGGATGTTGTGGGATGGATGGGGGGGGAAATTGGGATTATTAGGTGGCGGTAATCCGGGGTGTGGTATGGGGGGAAGGGGTGTTGAGTGGAGGTGGATTGTAGAAGGTGGGGGGGTGATGGGAATAAGCGGTTGAGAAATGATAAAATTGGACTTAGATGGGGTCTGAGGGGGGTTTGGTTGGGTGGTAGTTACCTGGGGTGGGGAATTAGGGGGTGTGGGGGAGGACGGGGTTGGATTGTTTGGGGGATATGATTTGTGGCGGGAAGGTATTTTGGGGCCTCTCAGACCTTTATGGGGAAATATTGAAATTATGGTTATAGGGTAGGTGGGATTGGCGGGTGGGGGGGGTGTAGTGGTTTGTGTGTGGGTGCGGTGTGGGGTGTTGGTTGGGGGTGTGGTGGTGAGTTTATTGGGTTGGGATTATTTGGGTTTTTAGGGGGGGTAGGTTTGGGTGGATTGGTGGGTGTGTGTTGGGTTTGGGCTTGTTTGCTGGTTTGGGGGGAATACAGGTTGGAGGGGCGGGGTGTAAATAGGTGGTTTTTGAGTGGGGTATGGGTTTTTTGTGGGTTTTTGGCTGTAATTGGGTGGTGAAATGGGTAATATTGGAGTTTAGTAGGGAGTTTTGGTGATATTTTTGGATAATGTTTGGGAGAGGTGTTATGGAGTGGTGGGTACGGTGTGGGGCTGTTTGTAGGGGAGGGGGTTTGGGGTTTTTGGTATGTTTTGTAGCTTTTGTGATGTTTTAGGTGGGCTGGGTAGGGTTAGTGGGGATTGTTAAAATGGGGGCTGGCTAGTATTGCTTGTGCATTGGGGACAGGTTGGGGGGGGACTGTATATGGGTGGGGTTATGCGGGTGTATTTAAATTGGGTATTTAGGGGGGATTCAGGGGGTTATTAGTATATGGGGGGGGTGGTGTATGGGGGGGGTGATAGGGGGGGGGGGGGGGGGGGGGGGTGTGTGGGGGGGGGGGTGTGGTGTGGGGAGGGGGGTTGAGATTGTTGGCGAGTGGGGGAGGGGGGGGGGGGGAGACATGGAGGGGTATGGCGGGGGGCGGGTGTCTTGTTTTGTGGGGGGGGGTACGGGTTGGGGGGTGGGGTTGGGATTGGAGGCGGTGGGTGTGGGGTGGGGGAATTTAATCATTGTGGGTTGGTGGGTGGTTTGAGGGGGGGGGGGGTATAGGGATGTGGGTGTTGGGGGTAGGGGGGATATTTTGCGGATCGGGGTTAGGTTTGGTCTTTGGTTGTTTATGGGTGGCTTTTTTACCTTGGTGGGGGACGGCGAGCGGGGAGGCGGGGGGTCGAAGGGGGGGCGGGGGGGGGGTTTTTGGGTGTTGGGGAGTGGGGTGCTGGTGGATGTGGAGGGGGGGTGCAACGGGGGGGGGGTGACCTGGGGTTGCGTGTAGGCTGGATTGTTTTTCATTTAGGAGTTGGTGGGCTGGATTGGGGGGGGGGGGCGGGGGGGGGGGGGGGGAGGGGGGGGGGGGGTGGGGGGGGGGGTTGGGGGCGGGGGTGGGGAGGCTGAGGGGGTGGAGGTGGGGGTGGGAATGGGGGCTTGGGGGGGGTGGGGCGGGGGGGAGGGGGTGGGGGGGTGGGGGTGGAGTGGGGGTATCTGAGGGGGGGAGTGGTGGGGGGGGGGGTGCGAAGGCTGGTCTCTGGGCAGGGGGGGGAGGGCTTGTAAGTCTGGGGGTGCTTAGGGGGGGGGTAGGGGTGGGACGTGTGAGATGGCGTGGGCTGGGGGGGGATGGAGTGGGGGACGTGTGGGGGGGGGGCGGGGGGGGGGAGGTGAATTGAGACGGAGGGGGCCTGGCGGGGGACGGTGGAGGGTTTGGGGAGGTGATGGTGGGCGGTGGTCGGTTGGGGGCTTCTCTCTTGGGGGGGGGGGGTGGTGACGGGGAGGGTGGAGGAACGCGGGGGGAGGGGGGGGGGGGGGGGGGGGAGGGGTACGGGAGGGGCTGGTGGGGTATGCGGAGGGGGCGGGGGCTGGTTGGGGGGGGGGTGGATTAGTGCCGGCGGGGCAAGGGGGTTGGGGGGGGGGGGGGGGTGCCTACGGGGCGGGGGTTGCGGGGGGGAATGGGGATGTGGCGGGTCGGGGGGTGTACAGGGCCTTTAGGGGGCGGTCAGTGAGGCATGGGGGGGGGGTGGGGGGTGGGCAGGGGGGTTTGGGCGCGTCGGCGGGGCAGGGGTTGCGGTGCGGGTGGGGGGTAGGCGGACCTTTGGGGGGGGGAGGGGAGGGGGGGGGCGAGTAGGGGCTGTGGGGTGTGGGTGGGGGGGAGGGGGGGGTGGCGGTCTGGGGGGGTTGTTGGTATAGGGGGCGAGTGGGGAAAGGGGGGGGCTAGCGGGGTATGGCGTTGACGTGGAAATGGGATGGTTGCGGGGTAGGAGCGGGGTTGGGCGGGTGGGGGGGGGTGGGGGGGACGGGAGTGGTCGGTGGGCGGCTAAGGGGTGCGGGTGGTATGGCAGGCCGGGGGGGTGGGTGGGGGGGGGGTGTTAGGGCCGTGGGTCCATGGTTGGGAGGACGGGGTAGTATGGGGGTGAACGGGGGTAGGGGGGCGGGGGGGCTAGTGGCGTGTGTGGGAGGGTGGGGTACTGCGGTATTATGTGTGGTTGTTGTTGGTTACGGGGGGGGAGTCCGTTGGTGTTAATCGGTGGGGTGGGACTGGGGGATTTTTTGCTTCGTGGTGGGGGATTTTTGTGTGTGTTTTTGTTTTTTAATTGTTTTAATGCTTCATCTCGGGGGTTTCGTGTGGGGAGGGGGGTGTTGGGGTTAGTTGTTTTTGTTGGAGCGGGGGAGGTTGGGGGGGTTTTCGGGGGGCTTATTTGCTGGGGTTGCTGTTGGGGAGGGTCTCAGTGGGCGGTAGGGGAGCAGGGCGTGTGTTTCTTGTGGTGGATTCGGTTTTTGGTTTTGGTTGCGCCGGGTGGTGTTCTTGGTGTGGTGGGAGGGGGTTGGGGTTTTTTTCGCGGGGGTTTATGTTTGTGGTCCCAGGGGGGTGGGCTTTTTTTGTGCGGGGGGTTTATTGTAAACAGACAGGTTGCAATTGTGGGGACAGGGGGACGGGATTCGGGGTGTGGGAGACAGGACGTTGGGGGTTGTGATTTTTGATGATTTGCATTTTTTTTAAACTGTTCTGGTGGTCTTTTGTGGGGGGTGGGGGGTGGCTCTTGGGGTGTGGGGGGTAGGGGGGACCTCCTCGGGGGAATGCTGGGGACATGCATATCGGTTTGTTTTTGTCTTTTATAGGTGTGGGGGGGGTGGAGGGTTGTATAAGGGTTGGTTAGCTGGCATCAGTCATTTCAGGGGGGTTGGGGGTTACAGGGTAAGTTATATGTTGGGTCTGTTCGGGGGGGAGGGTGCGGTTGGGTGGGAAAATCTCGATTATAACCTTTATCTTTTTGCCCTTAGTGGGTAGGCTGGGGGGTAGGTCGTTGGAGTAGGAACTATAGCGGGGGCTAGGACGGGCCGTCCCCCGAAGTAAGGCGAGCGCGAAATGATCAAGCGCTCGGAGGGGTTGAGGTTCGGAGGGGTGGCCATCGGTTTTGGTGGTCAACTGTTTCACGGGGGTTTTGTTCACTGTCTCTGGTTTGTTCTAAATCGTAGGATTATTGTCTGTTCAGGTGGGGAGGGGGGGGGCTTTGTCCCTAGGGTGGTGGGAGTGGAGGCTGCGATGGTATGTGTAGGTGGCTTTTCGGGGGTCTGGGGGAGGGGGGGGGGTGGGTGGGCGGGGGTGGGGGGGCAGGGAGGGGGGGGCGGGGGGGTGGGGGGTGGGGGGGGCTGACATGGTGGTCCATGTCCTTCGGGTAAGAGACGGGAGAGGGATGGGGGCTTCTTAAGATACTTTGTTGTATTAACAGGGGTGGGGGGCTTGGGGGGGGGGACCGCGGGGGGGGGGGGGGGGGGGGGGGGGGGTTGGGTGAGGGGGAGGGCGTTCTTAAGGGGCTGGGTTAGTAGGGGGGTGGGGCGGGTGGTTTGGGTGGGGTGGGTGGGGGGCGCCATTGTCTTTCAGGTAAGTTTATACAATGTCTAACCAACAATTTAATCTCTAAATATATCTAATGGACAACACAGGCACCGTGAGCTCAACCTTATTTAATTCCACCCAAGGATACCTTTTAATTCTTATATTCCCTGAAGTGAATTACCCCAAATATTTTTAATAGGGAAAGATTCAAAATCCCAAGAGCGAGACCCCAATATATGTGGTGAAGTGGGATGTTATAAATATTTATAGGGGACTTAGTGTACTGACTGAGATCAGCTGTGAAGGTATCTATATCTATTAAGAGTAGTGTATTATAGATAACCTTACTTGCTACCACATATCTATATATCTCAGTCAGAATTATTCTGGAATAGTGTGATGACTACGTTATGTGTCTAGGGTATGTGTATGATGAAGTGTAAGTCACAACAACAGACAGATAAACAATTTAATTTAATCCACTACTCTTGACAACACTGTGACACTCACATACATATAACACTCTATGAGAATATCTTAAGGAGTCACTAACAATATGTATTCATTGTTATCATAAAGGTATATGTGTCCTGATTCAAATACAAAGGAACCAGGAATCACAATCAATTTTAATTACAAGTATATGTACAGACTTTATCAATATGAATATTGTAGTGACATATATTATTAAAAATATCCTATGTGTGTCAGTTGTGTAGTGGTAATATGAGGTAATACTGGTTTTGTTTTGTTCAAGCTCTGTTGGTATTTGTCATCATGACTTCAATAGTTTGTCTTTTGGGACTAGTATTGGAGATGTTCTCAGTTCCTGATATTAAGACAATTAAATTCCCCTCTGAATGTTATTTTTACAAAGTCATTTCAAGATGAGGGGACATAATGTTGAGCTCAGCTGGCCAAATCAGCTTATCTTGCGTGATGGCGGCAGGAAAGGACTCCTCTGCTCGAATTCTCCCCTGGGCTCTGGAGACACCTCACTGATAGCTAAAAAGACCAAGGAGTATGCTGTCCGACTCTGGATTCAGCAAAGCTCTGACCAGGTGCTGCTCAGTACCATCAAGACCACGGTCCCACAATTCATGGAAATAAACACAGATACGTTGATTAGCAATGAATTCTGGCACAATTACTGGCACAAATTCCCATCTGCTTATGTTCCAGGCTTTTATTTAACACAAATATGAGCTGGCTTCAACGCACTGTTGCTTTATCAAGATTATTTGCACTAGTGGTCTCGAACTAACGCTCCTAAGTGAGTATATCAGCGAGTCTAGCCAATGAGGCCACGTTTCGACAAGTGTTTGAAAAAATGTTACCTTTTCACGTCTCCCCTAACAACGAAAGATAGTATTTATAGCCCGACCAATCGTGGTTAGTCTTTCATTTGTTGCGCTCCAATCAATTTGGAGTTTACATGGTAGGCTAATTCTGTAACGTAAGATTTTTTTTCAAACACGTTATAAAAAAATTTTATGAGCAGAAATGATTCCATGCTGTCAGGCATCCCCACTATTTTATTTTGGGTATAATTTATTAATTCCTGGACTATTTGCGTAACGTTTTACATATTCTTTGTCAGCAAGCCCTAAGGAACCCAAATATCCAAATTTAAAAGAGCTACGTGGCTGCGTTCAAAATATGTATTTTCTACCTCCTGTTTCGAAGATGTGCTGTCTGGGTACTGTTATGTTTTCAACCGTAAACCCATCTATTGTTATCTTTTCTAATAAGAGTTTTTCAGGATTTATAAACCTAACTCTGGGATGGGTAATGTATTTTATCACTGTCCGTCTGAAAAAAAAGTTAGTGCATGTAGTCTTACACGCGTGATGGCAGCATTTGTGTATCGCGCGAAGCGTGAAATTTAGGTCAACTTGCATATTTCAAGGTTTTTCTTAGAAAGGCAGCTCATTTTATTGTGTGTTTGGGAAACGCGTGTATGTTGCAGAAGGCCTTTAATATCAACGTGAAACGTTACAATTTGCATACGCAGTAGAAAACAAGGGGATTTCGAAAGTAGTAGGCAGTCATTTTGTGACAGGAGGGTAGAGGTTGGAGCGGTGCCTGGGTGGCGGGCGGGGGGAGGGGGGGGAGGCGGGGCGGGGGGGGACGGGGGGGTGGAGGGGGGTGAGCGGGCTTGAAGAG